>RPOG01005922.1:0-27826 GCA_008086565.1 Thalassoma bifasciatum
CATCCGGCTGAAATCTGGAGGCCAGTACAAAGCCCGTACTGTCAGATGGAAGCAGATTGAAGAGGAGGAAGTTTACCCTTTCAGTAAAGAATGTCCTTTGCAGCTTGTAAAATATATGAAAGTGCTATAAAAAGTCATGTGTTCATTCATGCACAGTCACAATGTGTCAGTGTGGAGGTGACGCTGAGTGAAGGATAATCATATCATTCAGGATGTGATGACAGATAATCACATCTAAGTCAATGCATCATTGTTGAATCACTAATTTGTACCAGAAGTTTTATCAGTGTTTTTACAGGTTAATAAATGGAACAATGTGTATTGAATGAGGTGGTTATGAAAACTAAAGAAGGTGAGCAGGACACCATAGTGAAGCAGAGGGTCACCTGCCCTTCAACCCTGTCAAGGCTTTTACTTTGCAAAACCACCTGTTCAATAGAAATCACTCCTGACTTCTCTGTGATGATGCTAGTCTGCATCAATCTGCAAGTTTTATTCTTTAAGTAAAATGTAGAAAACTAATGCACTTGGAGTAAACACAGAGAAGCAAAATTCCAATGAAAGACATGAACGTTGGTTACAGGTGTCTGCATGATGTCATGATGAGTCAAATGAAAGTGGGCAAAGCTGAAATAAAGACACGTGGTAAAGGGACAGTGGGGTGGTCTAGAGCAGGGGTCTCCAACCTTTTTTAGGATGAAAGCTACTTTCAAAAAAATAAAATGCAAGATTTAGTCCTCTTATTTATTGTGTTTTTTTCTAGATACATATTAAGCACATTATCCAGAGCTTACCTCTAATATGTGCTAAATATGTAAATTGGAGACACCTGGTCTAGAGTGACCATTTAGTTGTGTCTGGATGACCTGTTTACCGGTGGAGGGAGGTTAGTCAAGGAGAAGGGTTAGTTGAGACAGACAGAGACACAAACAGCACATCTCTGTTTCACATTAACTGATAATATCCCTCAAACCATTGCAAGAATTGAATTACAGCATCAGCAAGTTTCACTGTTATAACCCAAATGTTGGATCTCTACAGAGATGGTCATTCAGAATACATATTGGATTTCTTACACTTTTGTTTCGTAGTCCTTCCAGGCTTTGTCAAAGGGCTTTTTCAGATCCTGTGGAAAACAAAAACAGAGGAAAAAGAAAATCACCAACACATACCACTGAAAAAAAAGATGTATATTAGGAAGATATTTCTCAAGTGCAAACTACTTGATATAAAGGTGCACACCTGTACGTATTTACAATTGTTCATCTTATCACACTGCAAATCATTACATTAATTCCTCTTCCTCGCAGATGTGAAGGAGTTGTCAGCTGTCTAAGCAGAGCTGCTTGAGGAGAGTTTTTGTGGTTGTTTTTGGCGTTCATGACACCTTCAAACATGCCAACTATGATTCCTACACATCATCAAACTGTTTTCAGCAGCTGCTTAGGCTGATTGCCTGATTAAGCAGCATCTGTAACACCACTGTGGTGATCAGTGAGTGATTAGAACAAAAAAGGCTGACTTTAGCAGAAGTAATTGGTCATGTCAATCCCTGAATACATGATTCAACGTAGCTTACTGGTCTGAAACTGTCAGCGAAATCTGTGTTATGCACTCATTTCATTTAGGGAATAATGTCATACTTGACTGAAGTTTTCTCTTCTTATGAGAACCAAATACTAAACCGAGCACCTGCTGAAGTGAAGTGAAGCCAAATAAAACTTCAGGCGCTTGAACTTTAAGCAGCATTCATAGAGTGCAGTTTCTGTCCAGAGATGTGAAAAACACATATATTTCTGTTCAACTGGATAGAAAGTTTATCTCATTGCACTTTTCAAGCTCCAGAGAGGACAGTGATCCCACTATTGACCTCCCCTTCAGCAGCAGCAGAGGAGTGGCAGGCTCAACACGTCAGCCCAGAGGGCCACAGTCTGGTTCACTGGGCTGAACCAAAGAGCACTCAGACATGCAGCCAACCAGCTCAAGGGTAGTAACCACCAGAGGAAAAGGGACATAAAAGGCTACAAAACTACAAAAGATGCCGAAAACTGAAGTAGAAAAGGGAGCATGTAGAGAAAATAAAGCCAATGCAAAAGAAAGGAAGTGAACTGCAGGGTCAAGAGAGAGCCAAAGAGAAAAGAGCGGGTTAGCGGAAGGAAATGTCAGAGCCAGAGAAAGAGGAGAAAAATGGTAACAATGGCTAAAAATATCAGACACAGGCATGGCCGGGCAGGGACAGGCAGGGCAGAATAGGCCAAAGAACGGGGCAACACTCCCAGAGAGAGCAGCACCAGAGAGAGCAGTGCCCTGATTCCTTCTCTGACCAAATCCAAAGGACAGAAGAGGAATGTCACAACCTTGAAAGGGCCTCCTTTTCAAACTTACAACTACCTACTACCTGCAACCACATACGACCAGGAATAGAGCTTCCTGCTGCACATTCCTCACACCTTTTTCCACCTCTGTAGTGAATGTTCAAGCTGGTAGATTTCAGCAAAGAGAGTTTCGTGAGGCTCTGTAGTATTGGAAGGAAAAACACGTCTACTCTTCTGTATGTAGTCAAGCAAGTGTATCTGAGAAAAATTTTAAAAAGCACCTTGTTGGTTGAACCCATAAGGACAGGAAAGTTGCAGTGTGCAGATCCACAGGTGTGCAGACCATTTCAAACACTATATATTATGCAATTTGCAATAGGTTAAGTTAGGTTACTTTGATGCACGTAGGTAGATTTGTTGATGATGAAGATGATGATGACATCCACTGACATTTAGTCACAAAATAATCAGAATTGACACACTACTACTAGGACATTGAAAAGTGCTTTGGTTCCACCAACCACTAATCAAATGAGGAATCAAAGAGGATATCATTTAAAAGATCTATGACAATAAATTAAGAGAAAACAAATAAAAGCTACCATAGACAAAATAAGAAAACACAAGTCAGACTAAGATAAAAGTAATCACAAAAATAAAGCCAACATAAAAGCCATGATAAGACCAGATGTAGCTATTTTTAATTTCCAGATTTTCAGCTTGGACCAACAAACTTCAGTTTTCACAAATGAAGCATAAATCAAGTGACCGTTACGCTGGAAGTATCAAAGAAAAGTGAAGAAAGCCATCTGTCACAGTTCGATGAATGCAAACAGATGAGTAAAAGATTCAATTTGAAGTCTGCTCCTATCTTGAATCTTAAACAGTGAGCATGCATGGGTGGCTCAGTTGTTTATGACTCAATGAATCACAATGAGAGCGGGTGCAGCTGGATATCAGGCCTCTCTGCTTGAACTCCTCACTTACAAAAACACTGGCAATTCTGCAGCAACAGTCCGGACACTGTAGCAGGACAGCGATGAGCTGATATGACTCACGGCGGGTTAAAAAAATAGACTGGTCAATAAACAGAGGATAAGAGGGTCGGCTGCAGGCATGACATCATGCTGGCGTCCACTCAGAAAGTTGCCTGTTAGCAGAACATGTTGTTGTCTCAGCACTTTCCTTTTTCCACTGAATGGAGTGCGTCTGTGTGTTTATCTTCAGTAATAACACTCGTGGGTCCGCTGGGGATCTCACCCCAGGCTGTTTTCTGCTTGTACTGCAGTGACAGCGACAGAGCTGCATCCTGAGTTAAGATTACTTCAGTTGGTCCCTAATTCATCAGAACATTTCACTTCTGTGCCTTGTAAAGCACCACTCTGCCGAAAAATGAGAACATCGCTTTTTGTAAAGCATAAAATCATAATTGCATTCTTAATGGAGATGTCTGTGAAGGTATATGAGGTGGAAAAATGATTTTTTAGCTGAGTAACAGCAGTGACAGGTTGCTAGGTTGTGGCCCTCTAATCACAGAGCCATTAGCGGCTGTCTCCCTGGGGGTAAGTTCATCCAGACTCATTGCCTAAGACAGCACTGGCTGAATACTAACAAACTCTAAAGGGGAACAGAAAACCATCAAGTCTTGAGTTCAATCATATGAAATAACCGGTGATTATCATAGCTGCCATAAAGTAGCATTAAATGTGGAGGACAAGCTACAAAACGCTGCTCTTTAAGCATTTCAGACAAATGAAAAAGAGTCATGTGTCATGAGATTTCAGCAGATTTATGCCCTCTGAATGTCTCTCTGTTACACTTTTGTAGCCATTGATGTGACTTCACAATCTTGTTCATAAAGCAATGTTTCATTAGAAATCTAAAGACTGGATAAAGTTGTTGTAAGGAGTTTTAAGCCCAAAAATGCATGCTGCATGTTAGCCACGAGTTGACAACTGTAACTGTTATACTTTAAAGGATGTTAAGACTCAATTTCAAAGATATACATGACATATTTTGGTGCTTTACCACTTGCTACGGCTGAATATAGCAACTTTTAATTAAGTGAACATTTACCCTTGATAAAAGAGTATGATTATGTTTCTTTATGTAATCAGTGAATCACTTTGTTTCCAAATGTTAATATTTTCATCTTTTTGACTCTCTAAACGTACATTTGTCGTCACTACTTGAGGCTTTTGCAAACTGAGAACATTTTTTTTTGTGTCTAAAGTTAACGCACGTTAGAAAAGAATTTCAATCCCATGTTATGTCAACCATATTAGCACACTGAAGCCGCAACTATTCAGGGAAACTGTGGGCTAATTGCAACATTACATCTTCACATTTACCAAACTATTTTCTGTAATTTCCAGTTATGTTACGACCAGATGATGAATAAAGACATGTATATGGGAGTGTGTGGATATGTCAGTGTGCGTATGCGTGTGTGTGTGTGTGTGTGTGTGGGCCTACATCTGTCAGCCAAAGCTAAAGAGCAATTGCTCAACAGAAATGTCTTCTTTTTTAAGTGTAGTGTCAGTAAAGCTATAAGTACATCAAACTCGACTACTGACATCCTGAAGTACACCTGAAAGTGATTGATTAATCCCACAACTCCTCTACAAGCGACAGAAACTCTTCTTGCTCCTGTCTTGTTATTGGGAGTGGAAAGACCCGGTGATTTCTTCGTCCTTTCTCAAAACATGAAAGAACCACATGATCATCATCACTGTTTGATGATGATTCTGTTTCTCTTGTGATGTGAATTTTCGCGATAAATAGAAAAATAAAAACACCGGATTCAGTGTGCAGGGTGTCTTTGCGTGATGTTTTTTTTTCAGACTATGAATCTGAAAAACGCATCCAAAAACGACGGACTCAGTGTGCAAAGGCCTTTAGTCTCTGTCCTGGCCTTCGAACTCTCTGGTCTGCTAATAGCACGTCTCTCTTCCTCTTTTTTGACACCTATTATTCCACCACTCTTGATTTTGGCCTCATGTCTTCTCCCCCTGCAGTGGAGCCTGAACCTGAAGCAGCCTGTCATGCAGGCAGCTTCTCTACCCTGTTCTAACTAACAGGTACATCCTCCTGGGAAAGGAGAGGTAGCACAATGAGAGAGGAGGAAGAAGATGATGAAGAAGGAAGGAAACTGCCTTGGAATGAGGAGGTGAGCGACAGGTCACCTTGTAGGTGTGACCGTGCACAAAGACATTTCTGGTTGACTCCTGACCTTTTTTTTTCTTCCTTTCATTAGTGAGTTTTAATTTCTGGAGATCGCTGACATTACACCAGTGGTGACATTTATACGAGTGTGTGTAAATGTGTGTGTAATGGGGTATAAAACATCCACCAGCTCATTAGCACCGTGTCACTCGGGTAATGAGAATCATCAAAAAGCTAATGAGCAATAAGTGGGTAGGCGCTTCAGATATGACTCGCAGAAAAAGCCAGACTGGCTGGTGAGGGGGTCGTGTGACAGGAGCAGGGAGGTGGAGGGAAACAGGGACAGAGAGAGATAATTAGAGATAATAGTGGAGTTAAGAAAGAGACAAAGGGAAGTTATCATGGAAGAGAAAAAGAAAGGGTGAACACTTCAATTAGAGTCACCCAAAAGATCAAGAGGGCACACAGGTCAAACGTTAAGACCGAGCCAAAGGGGCTGAGGGTCATGGGGACGATCACTGCTCCTATAGCAACCAGAGCTGCCTTAATTGCATCATACCTCTGAGGAAACATGAGCCAATCATGAGTCCTGAGAGTGAAAGGTCAGGGTGTCACAGACAGTAACGAATGTTGATTTCATTACAGAGCTGCAGGGCCTGCTAACGAGAGTCTGTCTGGGTTTACTCCCATCTGTAGAACCACATGAGCGGCCAGCTGACTCACTAATGGGCTGCATTAGTGTACAGGATCACACTGTGTATTGAACTTCAATACTTTTTAGGTGCAGATGGACGTGTGTCTGCAGGAGAATGTATCTGAAATTATAAAGCAATCACAACTGGTCAGATTTGTTGTTTGGTCCGAACACGTAATCAAAAGGTCCTGATACAATTCTGGTCCAGCTGCCATTTCCTGCCACTGTCACTCCACAGCTCATATTCTAGTGGCAGGGAAAGGTGCAAGGTAGTGATGGGCAGATGAAGCCTGGTGATGCTCTGAGACTGACTTAAGCATGATGAGCCAAGGTTCCCCTGTAAAAGCTGAAGCATGTGTGATTTTCTGATGCATTATTAAAAAATGGACCTTCAAACTCGTGCTCAGAGGCATTTCATGAACTTAAGATATGTTGTGCAGTATGTTGCAAACATTTTTCTTTTCAATGCATATCTTCATTTCTTATTTACTCTTCTGTCTTCTGTTCACATGGTCCAGCAGACAAACCTTGTAAAGTTTATAAAAAAATGAAGTGCCTTAAAAAAATTGTGACATTTAAAGCTTTTGCACCATGCTGTCTATGACACAAGCTCTGTCACTTTGTGTTAAAACATTGTGGTTTAGTGTGATAAGACAAGCTTTGAAGCTTTGCTGTCATCCTCTTATCACTAGTGGAAGATAAAAGAGAAATGGATTTGGTGTCTCGATAGATGTTAGATTATTCAGTTTATGTCAGGCCTGGGAGTGTCGTCCTTTATTTCCCTAAAAAAGCACCTCAAACTACTGCAGTGCTTTTTAAATAAGTAATACAGAAAGTAATTAAATAAGAGATAGACATTTATGATCAAAAAAATTACCAAAATCGATGTTAAGAGTTTCAAACCATACTGTCAGTTTGTTGTTTTTTGTTTTCCCTTAGACACTGTCCCATCCATCCAGTGCAAACTAGATAACAAAATAAAATTTTAATATGCAAAAAAATTAAATCAAGTAAAAGAAAATATTTAAGGGCCAGAATTTTAGAGTGTGACTGCAGGTACTAAATGTTCTGTTGCTGCAAGTCTGGCGCAGTGTGGAATATACAGTTGTGCCCAAAAGTTTACACCCCCCAGCAGGATTTCTGATTTTTTGGCCTGTTCTCAGCAAATATGAATGGTAACACAAAATTCTTTCTATCACTCATGGCTAGAGGTTGGGTGAAGACATTTATAGAAAACAAAATAGTTTACTCTTTTTGAATCATAATTACAAGAGAAACTTCAAAAATGGGGTGTAAACTTTTAGGCACAACTGTACATGTTATCCACATTTTTGGAATGATACGTGCAGATTGGCTGCAGACACGTCAGTCTGGATCAACACGTCTTCTCAAAAGCTCTCCTCTGCATACACAGGAGGCTACTGTCCCTTCATGGACCATGGTAGCCTAACTTTGTATGACGCATAGCTGTCTGAATTTAAAAAGCTTTATGTATGTTAGTTAAATTTGAAAAGCACAGCAACATCTCAGCACCTGTTTCAGTGTGTCTACCCTGCTTTAACATGATGTCTGTATCAGAGTTTAAGAAAACACTGGTGTTACATTTCCTGTTCAGTAGCAGAGTAACATGAGATCATACTGATTTGTTGTCTTACCCCTTTGACTCCCTTCAGGTCTCCCTTCAGCAGGCTGTCCAGTGGAAACGTGATGATGTTGTTCATGTTTTGGAACTGGAAGGGGCGTGAGGAGAGAGACAGGTAAGAGTTGAAAGATTACACCAGAGGATTTTGAACCAGCATTATACCACTGAAACATAATCATTTTCTTTTTGTTTGTTTTTTCTGAGTGTATGTAGTCCAAACTGAGAATAGTGGCGTTTGGGTAAAGGGAAATGTTTTTTTCTGTACAGTTAATAAATGTAGGGGGAAATATGACAAAAATTTCTTTATACAAACAAAAAGATTACTATATCTTGCCTTGTATCTCTTGGATCTATCAACTCTCACCTGCAGTGGTCAAGTTAAAAACCATCCAGTATGAGACAAGTAACTCCCTCTGTAAGAAGATGACCGGGCTTGGTTTATACTGCTGCACTTCATCCAGGAAGCTTTGAGAGATTACATCTCCACATCCAGCTCAGGCAGCAGCTCATATTACTTTAATAAAAGGTGCAGAGATAACACTAATACGAAATCTCCTGCCCCTGAACTCGGTGTGAGTCGACCGACCACACATGATGGTGTCAGATTCTCCCAATAAAGCTCTGGCCTGGTTTCAAAACCTGAGCAGGACGAGCTTGAAAAGGATCCAGCGGATATTTGGTGCATCAGCAGCCGTTTGGACATCTCAATGGAAAACTAGAGCCGCAAGAGCTTAGAGGACACACAGGGAGACTCGAGGGAATTGAGACTATTAGGGACAGGATGGAAATCTAAGTTTGGCACTGAAGATTCATTTTTTACCTCTCCTTCCACTCCTCTGTATTTACAAATGCACACTTTTACCATCACTAGGACTCACCAGGTTTTTGAAGAGGGCGGTGAGCTCCTTGGTGAAGACAGAGAACTTGAGGAAGGCTGAACCCAGATCTGGATCGTCTCTGTACACACAGTTTTCACCAAATTTCTCCAGGGCTTGAGTGTACTGCTCCTCATTCTCCACATGAGCTGAAAACAAACACACATAAGGTCAGCTCTGACAGGTAGAAGAAATCCAACCAAGACTGTTTCCATCCAGATCGATCCAAGTGTATAAATAATAAATGACAATCTTTCAGTGTAAGCAGGCCAATCATTTCATTTCACTCAAAAGAATTTCCCCAGTGAGTCTGTTTCCTCATGACAGCGCTAACTGCTGCTTTTATTATCTTGTGCAAAGAGAAAATTCTAGTCATCACCATGATTGGTTGATTTAGAGCCTCATAATAAGAGTGATAAAGACAATGGTTGAAGCAGTGGGTAAATAAATCCCCTGATATTTTCTGTCAGATTCTGTCAGATATAGTGCTACTTTTTGGTTTTACCTGCACTGTGATACATCACAAAAGTGCTAAACCTGTTGTTATATCTGATGATGTTTTGAAGGCAGAGTTGCTTTATTTCTCAGGAGGCAGACACTACTACAGGAAACTCTGCATCACCGACAACAGTAGAGATCTCCTTATTTTCTCACTTCAAATCAACTTTTTTTCTGACTAGCACTGAAAGGTTTTGTCATTTGATTCATTAATGTGCCTGAGGGGAAATTTATGATAGGGATTTAATTTTCACTTGATAAGCATCTCCAATGTGATGCTTTTATCACTTTTTCAACTGATTCTTTTATAACTACAAAAGTTAAAAAACGAGATGAAAAAGATGTTCCAAAGTATCTTGATACTCAATTAAGATTAAACTCAGAGAGACAATTACAACACCCAAAGAAAGACAGACATAAAATCAGAGCAACAGAAAGGAAATGTTAAGTTGCAGAGAGGCCCCTCAAGTGAACACTGTGTCAGTGAGCAGGTTGGGTAAGGCCACTAACTAGCCGTGACCAAAGTCTCCCTGCGTGTCTAAAGGCAACCTAATCTACCTCCAGGTTGGGCCTGGATGATTCCACTTAATACACTTCATGGTTGACTGGGCAGCTGAAAACAGCTAATGCCACTGGGATGGAGCACTGGTGACTGTTGCTATGACAACACTCGCTAAGCGGGGTAATGGGGTTCTGAGGAGCAGGGGAGAAGACACGACTCCATGACAGAAAAAGGACAAGTGTGTGCAATATTTGAATGTACTGCAAAAAAGCCCACCCCCTCATGACAAGTCACTGTGGTGGAAGAGATTTATAGTGTCTTGGAAAACTATTTGATAATGTCCTCTATTTTTAGGTCATAAAATGATCCTTTGAATGCTCAAAGTTCAGTCAGTCATAAAAATGAGAAAACCACCCAGCAACATGAAGTGCTTCAACTCTCTCTCTTTTTCAGAGATTTTGCTTCGCTTCAGCATTTTAAACATGAGTGAGGAGTCTCAAGCTGATTTGATCTTTTTCTCTCAAATTTGAGTCAGAAAACCAAAAAACCTCTAAAATCATTATTCTGTTCAGAAACACAGGTTATACAAGTTTTATTTGTTAATTAAAAAAAATGATATGCTTTAAAACAAAACCATACATTTAAGGATTCATGGATAACAACTTCGATGAAATTATAGACTTTAGTATTAAATATGTAATCTGAGAGTTTGCACATCCTGGTGGATTAACCATGACAAAAACATAAAAAGTGTGTTGGTAATCAACTAAACTGCTAATTCAGGGCAGTGGTGGCAAAGTCCTTACACCGGTTTGGCTTTATATACAGTACAATACATTCGTTTTGTACCGTATATAAAGCAAAACTAACATGATTCTAACTAACAAGGGTTCCTTTTTTTAGTCCCAAAAACTACCAAAGTCATAATCCCAATGTTAACTGTTTTACTGTCATTTGGTTGAAAAACAAGTTGCAAATTTGTTTTTGGCAGAACTGACATAGTTTTTAAAGAAGATGTTTTGATTTCCTTTTTTAAAACCTTCAACACATCATTAGCGAGCCAACCAGTTTTTACCCTGCTGAGTTTAACACAAAGTACAACATGAGACTGCTAATTTTATCCAATGGGATTTCCTGAAAAGTGTGGGTGTGATAAACATGCCTCCTTTGAGTGGAAATTGAGGATGATTTTACTAAAATAGAAGAAATTTCAAACTGATTAGTCTAATTTAGGACCTTGCAAGTCATTATTTTGTGACATAAACACAATTTTGCATTTTTTTTTATCTTGTGCTTCTATCAAATGTAGCCCAACTTTATAGACTCTTTCAGTTCAACCATCCCTGCAGGAAAGCATAACTCAGCATGTATTTTGACAGAAAAGTTACACCTCCAAAGATGAGGGAACCCACTGATTATTTTTTTTAATGAGGACATAGAAATTTAGGATGTTATGGGCAAAGTTTCTGAACCAAAAATAAAACATTTCAAAACCTATTAACTCATAAGCTTTCATAACAAGGGCCAAAAATGGAATACTTCAGTCAAAAACAATATAATTATCCGTTGTTTGGACAGCTAATGTATTTTAAGTAGGATGAACTGGCACCAGTCTCTACAAACATAAAAATATACCGTCTGGTGTCTAGCCTTCTGGTAAATAAAGCAAGTCTGGGTGCAGTCAGACAAAACAAACCATCTGAATTCATCAGCATAAGCTCTGGAAAACTGGTTCTATTTTTTCACACTGTTGACAAAACGAGTAACCAATGAAAAACACCATAAAGCAGTGAAAGCAGTGAAATGTGCCACACAAAGATAAACTTCAATCACTGATGTGTCAGACACTAACCCACACCGCACACCCACAGTCTACTGTTTACACATCAGCTCCAGCTGTGTGATTGCGTCTCTGCCAGGCTCGCAGCAGACAGTGAGGCGGCCTGCTGATGTTTTTCAAGTGGCACATGGGAACACCAAACCACCCCCCTCTGGGCCGCATATGTGTATTTGTTGCAACATGACCTGAATACATGACACATCCTGGGAAGCACAAAAAGCTGCAGGACATGAAAGACCAGTTTATTAGTAACATGAAGACACTGACACAAGAACAGAGGATGGAGGTGGCATCCTCTATAGTTTACACTACCAACAAAACCTGATAATTCAGTGTGGACATTTTATACATGTTTAGATCATGTTGAAAGGATTTTCACAAGGACCATTAGTCTTGTTTCGTTCAAACCTTTTTGTTATAAGTTGAAAGAGATTCTATCTGAAATAAAGGCCTCATCTAAAACTTTCTATTTGTCTTGAATTAAAGTAAGAACAGTGGACTGGGACCTTGGTAAGTTCCCTGACAGGAAAACCAGCATCACAACTTAGTGCATGTACATCAGAAACTGTGTTGATTACTTTGTGAGATACAGTTACAGGTATTTGACTGCAACAGGATACACATACACAAAAAAAATCATGAGCCTGTTAATAATCTACTGGATATAACATCCTCTCTTTTGTCTTTCCTCCTATACACGGAAAAAAAAAACATAATGTACAGCTTACAGGCATCTGTGGAAGTTTATCTAACATCCCATAGGCTTGTTTTGCAGCTTTTCCCTTACTCTCTCACACACACTCGTACAGTGACACACACACAGACACACACAGGGTTTAATCAGCAGATACCAGACCGGTCCCTGCTTCCTCCCCTCTGTCTCTCCCACTCTCATTCCCTCACACTCGGCTCCATCGGGCTGCTCGCTGACACAATGTGCGGCCGACCTCAGATCAATCCCACATTTCTCTACGGACTCTGTGAAAACACCACTGGACTCCACAGCCACTTTACAACGTGTGGCTACCAAGACGAGGTGGTGTAAATCACTTTTACCCACAGAGGATTCAAAGATAGGATGTGACAAAGCAAAAAGAGACAACATATTTTAGGCAAAAGTTTTATTTGTCTCCTGCCCAGAAATAAAGATGAGAAGCTTCTATTGTCATACAAAGTAGGTTATTCAAACTTGATGCCAAAGAAAGTAGGGCTTGGCTCCTGTTTCTAAACTGGTTGCAAAGTAAATAACAGACAAAAATCCTTCGCTGGTGTGAGAAGGAGCTTCACCATGCAATACAGAGAAGCTCAAACTTGTTTGTTGACAACAGAACGGAGTGGTGTCCATTAAAAGTGACCCCTCTTTTGTCACATTTGCATTTTTGTGCACTGGTGTCACACATCTGTTTTGTTCTTTACACAGATTCCAGTTTGCATCAATTTAGCTTCTCTCGCTAAATGCAGCTGCTACCATCCACATGAAATGATTTTATCTCACCTCTTCTTATTTACCAAGCTGTGTAGAGAAGCTGTGAAGAAATCACACCAGGTATTGAAACCTGGTATTGGGACTCACACATTCCCAATTGTGAATCACATTAATAAATACGATCTACTTAGTCATATCGGAAAAGTGGTTCTCCATGATAAAAATCTCCCTTGGGGTCCAGAGATACTCTTTAAATCTAACTGTTTACTTGCTGCAGTAGCCCATTTATTTTCTTAAACTGAGTTAGTACTACTACTACGTCCTCAAATGCTGAAGTGACATCAACCCAGAAACAATAGTTGCTACAGAAGACTCCCCACGCCTCATTATTCTGCTCACTATCCTCATGTACCCGCATGAACCCAAATCAAACAGGGTATTTTGAGAAGTGCATCAAATGCTGACAGTCTCCCTTTGTAAATATGTGTGACAACAACCTCCCAGTCTTTGGGAAAGACACTTTCTCTTGTGTCCTTGTCTCAACCATTCTTCCTCCTTCCATGGATTTTTCTTCACACATTCATCCAAAATAATCACACGACAGCCTGTGGGAGTTATATTTTGCTTGAATACCAGGCAAAAAGAGATGATGTATGTGAGTAAAAGACAAAAGTATGAGACCAGATGCCGATACAGATTCGCCCTATTCAGATTCTGATGCAATGCAGGTCGAATGCAGCAATATCCAGCAGCTCTCCTGACGACATACAGTAAAAGTAAAACAGCTGGAACGCAGCATTCACTCGACTGCATCGTCTAGTTTTTTGATCAGCAGCTATGGCAGGCCTGTCCTCTCAGCTCTGCTCTGTCAGCTTCAGGTTCCACAGGGAGAGTAGAGATGCTGCTGCTGGTTTATTCATCAAAACCCTCAAGCTGACAACCTGTCAGGTGCCTGAAGCAACACAGGGCTTGCTCTCTCTCTCTCTCTCTCTCTCTCTCTCTCACTCACTCTCTCCTGTTAGTTCAGCTCCCTTTGCAGTTTTCTTACTCTCTAAATTTCCACATCTACTTCCTCACAATGCCTTCTTCACACTGCAGTCCCTTCAAAGCATGTTAACACTTGAAATCTTGCTTATTTTTCCCCTTTGTTTCTAAAACCTGTTTTTCTGTTGATCCACGCCCTCATCATCAGTATTCCTGAAGTCACAGCCTAAAATATCTTTGTGCTGCACTGTCCAAGCAGGGGGATCCTCTTGAGGCAGTCAGTGTTTGGGCTCCCTGTTGTTTGAATTATTACTCAGCCTTTATCACAGCATCTCTTCAGAAAATTATGGAGAGAATTCTCAGCTTTAACTCTTCTACCATACGACAGTGAACTCTGCAACTGAACTGCTTTCCTAAATGTCAGTCTTTGCATTTGGGTTATGCTTCAGTTTAGGTATTTTCAATAATAGTGTTATTTTTTAGAACCCAGGTCCCCGCCCGAACTGCTGATTCTAGCAGGTATACACAGGTGTAAATAGGCTCTAACTAAATCACCTCACTTTAGCTGCTTTCTCTTTAAGACCCCCACTCCACAACCCCCTTCCCCCTGATTGGCCAGCCTTTTGGAGGCCAGTCAGGGCAGATGACCTCATCATTTCAGCAACTCTCATAAGAATTTCTACAAGTTTTACTATCTTACTATATTATATTATGTTATGATATGATATTTAGTGCAACAGAATGGTTTGAGCAGTTTACAGGAAGATTCAGGGGTTTCCACAACATATGAACATGTTGAGGTTTAAAAATTGACTCATGTTTAGTACATCCAGCATAGTTACTTAATCCATGTTTAAATATGGGAAAAGTAAAGAAAAAACACTGACATGATGCTTTGAGTTTGTATTTTTTTCATGTATCGTGGAAAAGGTGACAAAATTGAAGATTTTACAACATGCTTTTGCTTACTGTATGCCATCGGATTTGTTTTCTGAACACACCTCTCTATCTAATGTTTAGGAGAAACAATGCACAACCAGGCATAAACTGGAGAGATATGTGGAGTTGTTGTGTACAAAACAGATCAAGGTTGGGAGAATCTTGAGGTCAAGGTGAACACAGTTAATCCTGAGGAACTGTGTAGCATTCCCAGCAGCTTTTCCACAGACAAAACACTGTTTTTGTTGTACACAGAGAGAAATCTGAGCAAGCTTCACGCCTCTGGGTGAAAAAAAAACAAAAAACAGACAGGTTTGCGTTCTCCAATTTTTTAGACAGTAAGTAATCCCCTTCACAATGAAAACAAATTTCAACTGCCTGAAACACCTGTAAATCTAAACCCCACTGTGCTAACCACACAGATTCAAATGAAGGTGATTAATCAACAACAGCAGCGTTCACAAGGGCAGCTCAGCATTTCAAGAGTAATCTTCTAAATGTGCACCTGAGCACACAAACTCACACAATGTCAGAGCTTTCGGATGACTAAACAAAAGATCTGAGTTCAGCAATAACATGTTAACATGTAGATGCATGTTTCACAGAGGACATTAGTGTTTCCATGCCTCAGCACCCACACATAAACAGAGCGTGCACCCCTCCCCAGCTGTTCCTCTGGGGTCTGGATCAGACAGCTGTCCCTGTGGTCTGAACAGAGCACACTCTGTTTGGAAAAAAGAGCCGCTCAGCACATTGTTCAGAGGTCCCTCTCTCTTTCTCTCTCTCTCTCTCTGTCGCTCTTTCACAGCGGGGTTCTGTCAGGCAGGCCAAACAAAAGACACTGGAAACACCCAACGCTGGCACACACAGCCTCAATGAGCATGGTAATAACCCACACACAGACACTGGCAAATAGACACCTTTCTTTTTCTACCTTAACTGTGTAACGTCGTACTCATCCCAAATCTCCATATGCATTTTTAGCATCATAAAAAGATTTTTGACTGGTATGAGTGCAGAAAAAGATGACATAGAAAGAGGACTCACCAAGACCAGAAGTGTAGATGGCCTTCACTGACTTCTTCATCTTGTACAGAACACTGCGATCCACATCCAGAGCCTGTGCACATGCAAAGAGGTAGATGAGACAGATGATGAGTTTTCATTAAGTCTTAATGAGGTTATTGTGCAGAACACTTCAAGAAAAGAAATGCAGCTTGTTTTTACATATAAACTAGACATAAAATTGCATTAAAGCTCATGATCACAGAAAAAACACAGGAGCTTCTGACTTCATAATCTAATCTCAAGCCTAAGAATTACACATCACTCTTTTCTTGACAATTCAACTATGTACCAAGTTGAAGGCTCTCCTGTTGAAAAGGAAAAATGTGCTGAATCACAAAGTTCACCCTCTTGAACCAATGGCCTAAGTCATTTTTTAAGGAAAATTATATTTGGAAAATGAAACGCATAAGTCAGCTCTTCAGGATGCTCCCACCTGTGGTAAAATGGTAAAAATCCTGATCAAAAAGATTGTTACCTGAAATACTTGAAAATATTATTAATTCAGTCATTAGTTGAAGAGGATTATGAAATGTTGGCCAACCTGGATTTTTTACACATATATTATATGCCAATAATAATAATTAATAATTGTTACTATGCAATAATAATGGTTGAAGAATATTGTTTTCATTGTTGCAATTTATACCGTTGCATTGGTGCGCATACAGCAAATCTAAATGCCTAGGTAAATGTTCTCTTTTAATCCAAAGGAGGGCCTCAGTAACTTTGATTGACTCACTACTTTGATATTTATTTGTGAGTCAGAGAAATTTGTCAGTAAAGCAAGTGCACAGGGGCATCAAAATGATTTTTAACTAGGACAAATGATCATCTGATGAGCCTTTGCACTTCTTTGACTGCCAAGCACTGCTAATCTATGAATTACTTTGCTTTTTCTTTGTTGCTCTCTTCTTTTTTGTCTTGCCTTAAGTGTGAAACTTTTTGTGCCGTTTTCTTGGCAATGACTCCCTCTTGTCATTCTTTCCCTCCAAACAAATGAAAAAACAGGAGCCAGCATTTGTCAACCGAGCTGTATTTAAAATTCAAGAGCAAATTTAAAGTAAAGAGCTCCAGAAAACGAACACTTACATATGAACCGTAATGATTAGAACTAAGTGCTGTGACAGAAAGCATGTTTACAAATAAACATTTGATGATATTTTAATTTTCCAGTTTGACCCATGGTACATCTGTTTTCAAAGAGCCGCCATGATTTTTATCTTGTACTAAAGCCAGTCACCAGGGGGAGCCCTTTATGTTTTGGCTTCACATATTGTTCCAATCCTAAGCAATGTCCATTAGACTTGGCTGTTTTTCTTATGGTTGAGATTCATTGTTTGGTATCTTGCTGTTTTTGTCCACACCCTGACTGCATGCCTGCATGTGGTGGGTACAGTGTATATATATGTGTGTGTGTGTATGTGTGTGTGTGTGTGTGTATGTGTGTGTGTGTGTGTGTGTGGCCCAGTATGTGTGTACACCATCTCTACACTGGCTGCAAGTAATGAATTATTCAAGCAAAAGCTAAGAATAGGCCTGCACTCACTCTCATCAGTTATTGGGTTAGTGTATGTGTGTGCCCGTGTTTGTGCGGGTATCTATCACTTTGTAGCTTGTAGACAATAGCGGTGAAAATTGGAGGTCTCTTACTGAAAGGACAGTCTTCCCGCAATGCACACACACGCAAACCTCACACACTCTTTCAGTGATCCCTGACTCCCACAGCACAGTGAAAGAAACAATGCAGCACTGTAGCAGTGATGAGTGAGGGAGTCTCTCGGGGTGAGGGGGATTTGGGGGAAATTAGTTTTTAGGGGCTTTATTAAGTACGTCCGCCCAACCGGGCCAAAGCCGGCGCCACTTTTACCCACACTGCTCTGTCTGACTGACTTATATCAGATCCCCGGGACCCTCTGTGAACAAAAAATGTACAATGGCACTCTTTCAACTGCAAAACATACACACACAGTCCTCTTTGCAGTCCCACTCAAAGTGAGGACAAAATGTATTAAATCCATAAATCAATGTTGTGTTAATATCAAAGTTATGAGCACTTCAATGTTGTAAAGTGGAAGAACTGCTCCTCATTTGTTCCTCTCTATCTCTGAGTGAGTGAAATACAACCCTGGGGGAGCAGAGTCAGAAAGACTGAGCTGATGTTGAAGAGAAAATGACAGATGAATTGAGTGGGACAAAAGGAAAACTGAAAGACGATGTGCTTTTCTGCTTTTACTTCATTGGCTCAAGTTTCACAGCAACTTTTAAAGGTGACCAATGATGTGTCCCCAATTAGTCTGTCAGCAAATAGTAACGGCTCCTGTCTTTGAAGAGAGGTAAGTTAACTTTTACCCGTATCTTTGAGAGGTTAGGAAAAAAAAAAAATCTTCCTTTCCTGTAAGGTTTCATTCAAATATTTGGACAACACAATATCTACAAGGTTCTCCAAGGTGAGCATTACCGATTGATTGCTCTCTTTTAGAATACATTTATTCGCAGATGAGACCAGCTGAGGTTGAAGGGAAAAAAAATAGTGTTGCAACTGGGGGTTGGTATTGATTTTATGGATACCAATACGAGTATCGATCCCGCTTATCGATCTTATCGATTCTTAACCTGTTTCCTTTATGGATTCCTCCTATGAATTTTCAGTGTTAAAAAAATGTATGTCACAGGTTGTGTCAACAATTTACTGATTATTAACACTGTGTCGGCAAATGTTTGAACATGTCAGAGGTGTTGCCACCCTAGCACATCATAAGAGCAATGCATATGTTGTATGCTGCATTGTTAGCATCCTTTTTAGTGAAGTGAAGCCAGGTTTTTGAGTACTTCAACCTCTCTTGTTTCTCTGCCACTGTTTCAGGTACTCCACTGCTGACTGACGAAGGCGACTGACAAGACGTCAGATCATGTAATGTTGACGTAAGGCTATAATGTTAAGAACTGATAAGGGAATTGTTAGGCACAAAGGCTATTAATATTGATGGTTTGAACCATTTCTTATCAATTCTTAACAGGGAGTGGTTCTTGATACCCACCCCCAGGTGCGACACAATGGCAGAAGAGTCAGTAAAGTAGTTGATGCATTTATGAGAGTAGATGTACTTTTGCATACATTTGTTTGAGCTCAAAAGTGTAGTGACGCGATGCTGAGCTAAAACAAAGTCTTATCAGTCACAATCACAAGCTAACATGTACTCCCTGTGAAATAACAGAACCACTGTCATTATCATGAGGAAGTGTAAAAAGATCCATTTGCTGTTTTACTGATGACTGTGATGGTTATCAGCGCGAGAGTGTGAAGCTTGAGCTCTCCAGCTGGCAGTTCAGTTGTATCAAAAAACTTTAAAAGAACTGCAAAAAGAGATCCTTAACTTGTGTTGTACCAAAACACCAAAACATTTATTGCTTTCTTAGTCAGTGTGGTTCAATGGAGGTCTAATTACAAAATGTGTTTTTTCAACCACTGTGACCCAGTCAGAGAAAGCTCAACCTTACTACCCTCAGATTTGTTTGTACAAGTTTAGTGGTGAGCTGCAAACAAGAGTAAATCCTACAAACTTCTGTTTATTCCTATTTGCATCATCATAATATTGAGCAATGTTATCACACTTCCTCACACCATTTCTCTGGTATCACACAAGCCCAGCTGAGGACTCACTTTGGAGAACAGCACAGACTTCAGTTTACTCCTAATTACATGTTTGCGTTTGCTATTACGACTTGCAGCTTTGAGACTTTGAAAAAGAAGCCACTACCTCATTCACACAAAGCTGTTTTGAGCTTCAGCTCAATGAGATCTTAAGTGGATCATAAAGATAACCATGAAGTAAACACCCATATCAAAGAGACACAGACACAACTTTGAATGAGTCTTCAAGAGACAAAAATAAAATGTGATGGCTTTTACGAGGACAATAGTGCCAATTAAAAAGAAACCAAACAGAAGCTACTTGAAGCCGTTCAAAGCACTGTGGTTGAAGTTCCTATAACTCCTGTAAAATGACTCATCGGCTACATATGCTATCATCCCATCAGCTCTGTCTGGCTCAGACTAAAACACATCTGCAAACTGACAGATGGGTGCTTTCAAAACTGATATGTAGACAAAAAGTCAGAGAAAAACAGTGGCTCTAAAAGCAGCACAGAATGCTATCTCTGACTACACCACCAACCCATTAACCACACAAAAATGAAACTAAAGCTGACCATGCAGGCTGTGTTTTCTTAGCACCTCACATATACTCCCAGTACTCAGAGCAAAGAGAGCATAGACAGGACTGTGAAGAAGATTTACTGTCAACATGAATTGTGGTATTTTGGGGCTTAAATGTTGACAAAAATTTTAAAAAGATGTTCATGTGTAAAGTGCAGTAAATGTGAGGTGAAATAAGGGTGAGCCAATAAGCTCAGAGCATGTGTCAGTGTGAATAACATGATCAATCTTATGATTAATTCAGAGGGACTATTCTTGCAGTGAAGCATTATACAACAGTTTTATTTAACCATAAAAAGATGACGAAAGTTTAAATGCAGCTCTATAGGAAACTCAATTAGCTTCTTTGACGGTAGCATTAAATATTTGTGAGAGACGATGTGCAGAATGGATGTGAGATTTATAGAAATCTGTTGACTCTGTGATTACACTTATTACAAACAAATTCTGCATCTCCAGTCAGTTGGTTGAGCTTGAAAATGCTTCCATACATAGCTGTTTTCATGCTCCTTCTACCTTTGGCACACTGTAACTGTTCTTTAAAGGTTTCGATTGGCTTTTCTAACATTAGACTTTATGACATCATCGTATTGCTCGTATTGTCAGGGCATCAACCAGTTTCACAAAATGACTCAAAGTGGCAAAGTAAGTGACACTAGAAAGCATTAGACGGTATGAGACATGCACATAGTCTCAGTGATGTCACCATTGTTCCCAAAAGAGACGCTTAAGAACAGAAGTCGCCCACTTGGAAACACAAACTTCTATTTAATTTGAATCGATCATGCTGCAATAAAAATGATCTGATTGGCCTGTAGTCCTCTTGCAAATAACCAAATGCATTTATTAACAGTCATGTAGTGCTACTGTTTGAAATGAGGCAACACTTGGGGGAGGATTTGCACTTTCATATTGGTTGTTGGGGTAAGGTTAGTTGCATGCTCGTGTCTCAGAACACTTAAAGGACACAACGGGTACATAGAAATTTTGTCAGTGTCTCCACGAGGATTTTAGAAAAGAAAACTTTGAAATGTTGATGTTACAGGTTGTCCAGTAGATTGTATCTTGAAATGTTTTCAGTACTGCCTGAAACATATAGAACAAAAAAAAAGCTAAGACCATAATTTGGTATGAAAATAATTAGCATTTATTTTGCCCCCGGTACCAGGGTATCTCAGCATTGAATACTGACCATTCCTGAGTCCCCGGAGATAAACTTTGGTAAAGAGGTAAAAAAGTGAAGATGCACACATTTTTGTTTTGTGTTTTACCAAGAATGAATCGTAGAAAATAAGTTGTCTTGAGCTTATTACTTTTGTTAAACGTAACCTCGCTATTTTTAATGTTAAACAGACTGAACTATCAGCACCTTTAGCCATTGGACTTGTACAAACTGTTGTGATGACATAACATGGTATTTGTTTTGAATGAATGACTACATATGTAACATCCTGGTTATACTCTACCAAGCAGAGCTAACATAACCACATGCTTCATTTATTGAAAGAATCCCAAGTTTACCTTTACATTTGTCTCAGTACAGAATTCAGGTTGTGGAACAGTATTTTCTGTGAGTTTCCCATCCTTGGTGAGATGGAAGCCCTAGTTTGACCTCCACATGTCAGTATTTAGCTCCTTTGTCAAGCTGACCAGCCACAGTCCTATGCACTCATTGACAGAGACATCACAGCTCCTAACAACCCAAGGTCAGCATCCCTCACACACATGTACTCACACAATGACACACACACACACCAATCAGGCAGTATCACGCTCCAGCAGACCCTTTCAATATACAGAGAGTGGTCTGACGGGGAGAGGGGCGAGACAAGTGGGGAACAGACTGGCGGGGTAATAAACCAATCCCAGCTGAGCACAACAAAAACACCGCTCTAAATCAGTCACACACACGCACACACAGGACTCTTCAATCACTTTCACACATTTTCACTCTGCTAAGTTCTTCACGCTCAAACAGAGTGACTCCTCATGTTCTCTCTTTCATGGGAAAGTCCGCTCTTAAACTGGTCACATTTAACCTGAAAACTATTCACCATAACACGGGGAATTCCACTACCGTAAGCTTTTGAGCTGCACAGGAGCCCAGCTGGACCGTTGCACAATAGGCAGAGCTACTATGCCTGGAGCTGCTGCTTGAGCACACTTCATATATACTGCAATGTCAGCATTTTTCCTCATGTGACAGCAGCTAACGGTAAACTGACTGGTGCGCCTCATTTTTCCTTTCCTGTTTAAGACTAAGAGGACCAGTTGGAGAAGAAATTAATTAATCCTCTTATTAATGCATGACATCATCTCCATCAGCATCATTATTGTGATTACAATCGGGCACCATCTGCTGCCAGACGATCTACAGAGACTAAAACCGCACAGAGGGGTCATGGGGTTATTACTATGGCGATCCATTCACTTATAGTAGTGTTTCCTGGAAAGCAGAGTAACGTGTAGGACTGCCTCTGTCTGTGGCCCAGTGTGGATGGATAACATCTAAAGTGTGTTCACAGACAGATAAAGAGGGTAAAGGAATACCTTAACCTAATTAATGCCAAGAATCTACATACAGATGACAGAATACATAAACAAATGTAACATGTAAGGTTAGGGATACAAGCTTCTCTTTCAGACAGACACAATTTATAAAATGTGAATCACAGTAAAATGAAGAAAAGCTAAGAAAGTTTACTCAGGTTTCATAACCCGGTTTCCTCTGAAAGGAAAATGCTGTGTATTTATACGCAAGCCTGGAAATAAAGTGACTAATTTCTGTTGAAGCCGGCAGTTTCTGTTGAACCGGAGCAAATGAGTCCGGCAGACATGGCCCAGCATATACACAAGATCTTCAAAAGCGAATCAAGACAGGGAAATTTCCAAAACTAACTCACCGGGTCACCTGAGATTGTGGCCACTGTCCACTCTCTGAGCTGTTGGCATCAAACATTTAAGTAACTGATTAAGATGCAAACAAGAAAGGTGCAAAGCTAAATCTGGAAAACAGATTTCTCCAAAAGCTTATAACCTCCACCTTTCAAACCATGTATGTCATATTTTCAAAGAAATTTAGCCTTTCTAGGCCTTTTCAGACAAAGAGTTCTTGGTTGATCGTGTGAAATCACATTTAATTCATAAAAGTATTTAAAATAAATGAGTAAAAAGACATTAAAATTAACAGTCATGGGTGAGATTGCATTGCTGAGAGGTTCTGAATCTCAATTTCTGTTCATTTTCAATCAATAATCCAGTCCTACCTCAAATAAAGACACCAAGTAACAAGTGATGGGTGGCACCAGTCTTGGTGAACTGGTTGTTTACAGTAGGTTTAGTTGTAACCAAAAAGCCACATCAAAGTAACCACAGGCTGAGCTTCAATGTCGTTGTCAATGTTGTTGGACTGCAAACTCCATATGGTGACAGCACATGGTATTAGAAAAGCTACACATCTGCACAGAAACTACACATTGTTGACTTCACTGGAAACAAAGGAGATTGTAGGAAAGGCATATTTAAAATTAAATCCTCACGTGGCTATCTAAAACAGTCAGCATCTGTATCAGTGAGAACAATATTCCAGACATCTGTTTTTTGTTATGGACATTTCAGTTTTTCGCGGCAAGAAGATTTACTTGGTTGATCCATTAACATGTAATTTTACATTTTAATAGTGAGACTGACATGTTCTTCATTTAAGCTTTTTGGAACAAAATGAAGACATGGAAGAGACAGGGAGGATAGCTCACTAAATGTAACATGAGTCCCGCTGTATGTTGCCGCTCCAGCTTCCTCCTCTGTTGTCTGAAGAAGAAAACATTCCTGGATGATTGCCTTCTGGAATGACTGACAGACAAGACAAAGACCTGGCCCCATTGTTCCTGTCTGCAAACTCTCTGCTGATGACAGCATGTCTGCCTGGAAAGACTCAGCGGCCTCCTCACCACACAAGAGCACACACATGTTCAATTATAGCACAACACAGCCCGTGCAATCCCCTTAGCTTGTAGTATTGCTAGTGTCATCACCACACACGTCTTAGAGGCTCACACACATACCACACATCTGGGGATCTTTCTGTGATCTCTTTATAGCTTGTCTGCTAACCTCACCTAACACTAAATCCTCCACCCTACGACGGTCATGTGAGGAAACTGTCTGCCTTACTCTGTGGAAGCAAGCCAATAAGGGGGCAGCAGTCTGGGATTATCCAATTTAATTAGTGTATGTGTGGGAAAAGAGTCTGAGATTGCTTCGGTTGGTTGTAAACTATGTTTCATGAAGCTAACAGATGGTACACAATAAAAACAAAGACTCCTAAAACATCTGAGAGTGTGTAAAATGGGCTGGCTGAGTAGCTGAAGAACAGCAGGAATACAAATAAAAGTCCTGGTTTTAGTGTTGAAATCAGGGGCAGAATAAACACCATGTGTAGATGTTGGTCTGTGCGTTCAGGGCAGTGAAAAGAGAGAGAGACCGGATCTGTCAGTGAGACGGATTTATTTTTCTTTACAATCAATTCTAAATCAATAACTGCCAATGGCAATGGCACATTCCCAACTTCCATCCTCTTGACACATAACCAGAGTTTTAGATGAATTGTGTTTTAGGATCAGGTCAGCATTGTTATATCACGGTATGATGAGTAGTTATGGGTATCACAGACATTATTTTTTGTTATCATTGTGTTTTGGGTTCTTCAGATCTGGGAGCTGCTGCCTTCAACCCTGAAAGTGTTAAATAAAGCACCTTATGTGATATTAACAATGAGGAAACCGTCAGCTTTACTGAATCTCTGTTTTTCTCTGCTTTCATTCACCGCTCCCCCTCTTTCAGTGGCTCGATCACACATCACTCTGCCCGACCCTGATAACAGCAGGTGAGATGACAGAGCACTGAGAAGGTGCTCTAACTGTGGCAGTTATTGCATGTGATGTGGTAAAATATATAAACAAATCCTCATTGAGATCTATTAGTAATGTGATTGGGTGTAGACAGGCAACAACAACTTAACTATGTACCTCGCAATATGAATATTGTGCCTATATTGCCATGACGAGACTAAAATAATATATTGCGCAGCCCTATTTCTAACATTGTAAGGCGCATCACCAAAAAGCATGATCCCAACAAGGAAGTAATCGACAGAACAAAAGTTACCTCATAATAAACAAAATCTAAAGACGTCGTTCATCGATAGCGACTTACTACACAAATGTGTCTGAGAACAGAGACTCTGCAGCTACGGTCTGTTAGCATTCGTCTCTGTGGAACCCACTGCTGTCTAAATATTGACTTACTTACTCAGCATGGAGGCAAGTTGTGAATGAAACACTTGAGAGAGCATATAATTTTTTCAGTGGATTTGTAGTGAATATACTGAGCAGCAATGGAACAATAGAGCTCTGCACTGCAGTAAGCAGCCTGACTCAAGCTCCTCCTCCTCCTCAGGGGCCTGCCTTTACTTTGCTGCCTGTGGGGCTAAGCTGTACAGTATATTTGACATATGTTTTGAATGAGTCACAGCTTTTCCTGTGTGGATGCTGAGGTAAAGAGAAGGTGCCCTTCCTGTGTTTACGCTGACTGTACCACATGGAAAGTTTAAGACAGCAGATCTGACAAGAAGCACATATAGTGCACCGCTCTGGCAGCCACTTTGACGCCACACCTGCAAAAAAGCTGACACATCTTATTCTTTAATACGGCGGACAAGACTGCTTGCTAAATTTAAGGTACAACATTCTCCATAGATTGCTTTCAGGTGACCAAACAGCACTAATGGGAGCCATAAAATTGAAAAAAAGCTGTGATTCAAGTTGCTGTGTTACTTCTTCTCCCCATTTACACCCATGATGATGATGAGTAGAAAAAAGTGCTCACAGCTGCATTCAATTTTGGGACTAAAAGTCTGAAGTTTTTGACATGGTATTGCTGATACCATCATACACTGATTATATTGGAGTATCCCCATTTGCTGTTGTGGGGGAAAAAACTGTTAACGTTTGGAAATCTTTGATATTCAGAACTGGAGATCCACTGAAAAAA
Organism: Thalassoma bifasciatum; assembly: GCA_008086565.1. Taxonomy (NCBI): domain Eukaryota; kingdom Metazoa; phylum Chordata; class Actinopteri; order Labriformes; family Labridae; genus Thalassoma; species Thalassoma bifasciatum. The sequence continues at coordinate 26,216 of RPOG01005922.1, forward strand.
AAAGAGTGCTCTTTCAAGTGTTTCATTCACAACTTTTCTCCACGCTGAGTAAGTTAAGTCAATATTTAGACAGAAGTGGGTTCCTCAGAGCCGACTGCGAACAGGCCATAGCTCCAGAGTCCCTCTGTTCTCTCAGACAGCTGAGATGTGTGTAGTCGAGCTGCCCCCGGGGAGCATGGAAAACTCCAGCATGCAAGTTCAGTGGGAGTGTGGGACAGAGTGAAATGAAGGGGGAGGGAGGGGGACTTTTTTTTACTGTGTCATAAGACTGACACGAGCTCATTAACACACAAACACATACTAAGGTACACACAGCAGCAGGAGCCATAAAAGTTTAAACTGAAGCAGTATGGCTGGTGATAAATCCCAAACTTCAGAATCCAAAACAGGCTTCCAAATGTTCAAAGTTGCTTCATAAGACCTCTGAACACAAAGCAAACATTTCACAGGATCTTATTTTTTCTAACTTCTGTTTCTATTCAGTTTTTTCCACCTGACTGCAAGTTATTCAAACATCCACCCTAACAGTCCTCTGGTATCCTAACACGGGGACACTTGGTGTTTTACAGCCCTTCAGTGAGCACTACAAAGACCACTTTTAGACCAGCAGCTCAGATGCCAGCTGCTAGAAATCACACTGGGATGACAACATGAACCACAAAGCGTTGGAGAAAACAAACTTTATTTTAACGGCTGGTTTGCTGTTTTGGGGCTTACACTTTTAGTTCCCAGGCTGCTGTGCTGTTTCAGGGTGAGGATACTTAATGTTGTTTGGATTCTTTGGGGTTCAAACCTGTTACTCATCAGGGCTGCATGATATTGGTAGAAAATGACATAGTGATATTTTTGTTTCCTGTGATATATTGCAATGTTTTCAAGTAACCCTTACAGTGTTAAATAAAGCACTTTTAAACAAACTGTCAGATTGTCAAAAACCCTGCTATGCTCCACATACATCTACCACTCCCTCTCTCTTAGTCGCTCAACCACTCACACTGCACATCACTCTGCCCAACCCTGATAACAGCAGGTGAAATGACCAGGCACAGAGAAGGTGTTCTAACTATGCAAGATGTTGCATGAAATGTGGTAAAATAAAAAAAAAGGGATGCTAGTTTAGATCTACTACTAATCTGATTGGGTGAAGACAGGCTACTTATCTGAAAGGCTCAAATATATTGCAATATATTACATACCTTGGGATATGAATATTGCACATGAGATCATGTGATTGGAATCAAACTGCGTTTAAATTCGGCAGTACTTTGTAACTTCTTGGCCAGAAGTCTGATTCTCTTTTCTGCATGACAAGACAAGATTCCCTGTTTTTTAAATAATGCTTACAAAAAAAGGACAAAACTGAACAGATGTAAATTCAAAAAACAAAGAAACAATGGATGAAAAGTCACAGCAGAGAACTGGTGGTGCCATGTTTAGAGCCTGTAAAAATCCCCCCACCCCCAACTTTAAGGGTAGTCTTAAACGAAGTCCATAAACCGTCAGGAGACTGATAAAAACCAAGTTGGAAGCAAAGGCTGGGAAATAAGGACCAAATGTTCTGCGCTTTGAGGGCTATAATGAATCCTCTGACTTCATCTTGGTAGTCTCTCT
>RPOG01005923.1:0-27819 GCA_008086565.1 Thalassoma bifasciatum
GGAGGAGGAGGAGGAGGGGGAGGAGGGGGGAGGGGTGTGATGGGAGGAGAGATGCCTGTGTGCTCCTCGCTCCAGCAGGGGATGATGGGAGGAGGAGGAGGGGTCTGTATCTGGAGATGGAGGAGGGCTGTCAGGAATGTGGGAGAGGAACTCCACATGCAGCAGGCGAGCGAGCGAGCGAGCGAGGAGTCGGGGCGCTCTCGCTCGCACTAAATTTAACAATGAAGGTCCAGGAGGTTTAAATTTAGTTTGCAGCTTCAGAGCCGAGAGTTAGAGCTCGACCTGTGAGGAGAAAAGAGGAGGAGGCAGAGCTGCTGCTGCAGGAGGAGGAGTTGCAGTTTTTCATGCAACCTTCTCATCCTCACCTCTCCTGCACATGTGGAGAGGCCGGGGCCAACAAGTGTGCTCATGTTAAAGCTGCATTTGCATTTAAAATCACCTCAGTTTGCTCTTGTTTTACATTGTTTTATGCCTTTTAGCAGAGCGCAACACGACGTGAAGTGCATCAGACTTTCCAACAAGTTTTTCTATGTTGTTTAATTCCTGCTACGACACGGAAACATCACTGAGGAACTGTCAACCTTCACTCTTTAAACACAAAGTTAAAAAAACTTTAAACCCTTACTTTTTACTTTTTTCACGTTTAAGATTAATTGTCATACTTTGATTTTAATTTTTCAGGTGCCGAGAAGAATTAAGCTAACTTTAATGTCAAGTTTAACCTCAAAACTCCAACAAGTGGCTAAAGTTAAAGCTCCTGTGAGGACTAAAACTTAAAGCTCCTCAAAGGTGATCAAAGATGGTCTTTAAATTCACTGAAATAAATCATAATGCCTCTGTGTGACCAATAAAGTAAAAAAAAACAACAAAACAAAACAGCTTTTAAGATTGATTATTTCTAAGCTGTTATGTTGAAGTTTGAAACTACTGGTGGGGGGTAGGTGTCAAACAAAGTGCTTTAACTCCATGCCCACTAAACTGGTTTTTTATTTGTATTTATCATGTCAAAAAGTCATGATGAATGACAAAGAATACAGAAATAAAGAGGTACTGCTCTGAGCAAAGGGGGCGCCAAAATCAAAACAAACCAACAATTCCTCTCAGGAGCTTTAAATCCCTTTTTTTTAGTAACGTCTATTATATTCCACTTGTGGCTTCATATTTTAAGGTTTTAAGTGGAATGACTTCTTGAACAGCATTTTGATTCATTCTAATTTTTAGAATCTGTTAACATTTTCAAATGTGGTATAACATTTCAAATCTTTTCAGGCTCTACCTATAACTTTATTTTGTTTGATCGTTCTTATTTGCTATCTACTTCATTAGTTTTACTCTTAACTTTGGGAAAACACTGAAGTCCAAGACTTTTGAAGCAAACAAAGTAAAAGTGAAAATGCTGATTTTGAAAACTATTTCAGAACATTTTAAGAACACTTAAACCCTGAGTTGATTAATTATATAAAAGAACTTCTATAAAATTTCTTCACTTGTGACTTTATATTTCAAGGTTTTCTAGTTGAATGATTTCTGAAACATTTTTTAGCATCTTTCATAATTTTCAAATGTTATTATGTTGCATTTCAATTCAACTTAACTACAACTGTATTTTTTTTCATCTCTTTTATTTGCTTTCTATTTTATTAGTTTCACAATTTACTTTAGGAAAACATATTGAAGCCCAGGACTTCCTGAAAAAAATGAAACAAAAGTAAAGTGAAACTACTACTTCTAAAAACATTTAAGAGGGTTTATGACCACTAAAACCTGAGTAAATTATATAAAACAAATAAAATAATTAAAACAACTAATATTAAACAAGTCAAAGTCTTGAGAAGACATAGAATTATTTTTAAAAATTTTAAATGGTTTAAAATGGAGATAAAAGTAGACTATTTCTCTTCTCTACAGACTTTATAGTCTTGTTTATGATAGATTAGCCTCACTCCTGACTTTATTTTGAAGGGTTAAAACCTCATCATTGACTTGTTAATGCTAAGTTTTGTTTTGAATGAGCTTAATGCAGCAGTTATTTACTTCTATTTCAGGCCTATGCTGTTGAAACATATTTAAATGACTTAACTTGTTCATTTTAAATCATATAATTAAGTATTTTAACACGTGATTATGTTTGAATGAATATGTCGATGGAGAAAAGCAGAAAGTAAAAACTAAATATATTAACTAAAGGGATTAGGGTCCAGTTTCTTCAGCTCTAGGGGAACCTCATGCACACCTGATGCTTGTGACTGTTTCATTTTTGTAGACAGGTGCGTATAAAAACTTTGCATCGTTTTTAAAACTTAAACTTCATCCAAACTTTAAAACCCTCTCGGTGGTTAACACGTTACAAACTCACCTCACCTTCTCGGAAACAGTAGCAGTTTCTTCCAACCCCCCAAGGCTGACGGTTGGCATCATCTCTTCTTTCCCAAACCCTCGCGATACTTCGCTACATCCCCTGGTCTACCTCTCACAAATCTCGCGATAACTGCGGTAGCTGCCTCCACAGTGTGGCTGCGAGCTGAGAAGCCAAACAGCGCGGATGGTTTCTTATCTTTGAGTCCCTCAAACTCAGCGTCATCGATAAATTAACGTTTGTGGCATGTTTTTATCAACGAGTTACCAGCAAAAGAGGAGAATTAGACGATGAGAAGTGATAGAGATGAGTTAAAAGTGAGGATGAGTCAACTTTAAAGTGATATTTTACTTTGAAGTGAGGCTCAAACATGCGTAAAGTTGCACTTTTACATCTTTGAAGGCGACTTTAATGGTGGTACGTGTTGCACAATGCTGAGTAAGATGATTTCAACTTTGTTAATGTTGCTGTTTTTGTTTAATTTGTTTAAAAATAAGATGATTTCCTCCTCCATCACGGTTAGAGGCGCTGAAGTAATCCAGTAACGTGCATCTGAGTGTGCGTAAAGAGAGAGATGCTTGGTGGCCACGTCCCCTTGGAGACTGGAGAGACAACACGTGATGAGCTTTACTTATCAGGTTTAGAGAGAGAGACACACACCGAGAGAGAGAGAGAAAGAGAGAGGGAGGGAGAGAGGAAAGAGTTTGGAGTCCGGAGGGGAATTAAAACTAAAATACAACTTTAATCCAACTACATTTTCCTCTCGACGACTTCTGTCCTCGAGTTATTCTTCTTTTTTTTTTTCCTCCGGGAGAGGAGAGAGGAAGAGAAGCAGAAGAGGAGGAGGAGGTGGAGGAGGGAGGGGAGGAGGAGGAGGAGGAGAAGCCGGAGTAAAGTTTGTCCAAGTTTGCACATCCCTTCGGAAACGCCATTTTGATTCCTCTCCTCTCCGGAGCAAGTTTGCAGCCTCTCTCTCCCTTCTTTTTTTTTTCTTCATCCCCCTTTTTTCATCCACCATCCCCGCTGTTCATCATCATCATCATCATCGCCCCCACCACCACAATCATCATCATCCTCGCCACGATGTCTCGGCGCAAGCAGCCCAACCCCAACAAAGTCAAGCGTAAGTCTGCGTTTTTAGCCTCTCCATCGCTGTATTTTGGTGCTTTTCTTGCTCTGTGCGCACTGTGTGGTCGATGTTTGTGATGTTTGTCGGTTTTCGGGGGGAGTTTGGACTTGTTGGAGCTGTTTCGGTAAAGTTTAGGCTGAGATGTGGGGACGGCGAGGGAGGGATAATAGTTTTTTTTTTCTCTCCTCTCCGTGTTGCTTCCTAGTTTGATGCGCATCCAAGCGGTGGAATTCAACCCCAGGTCTCTTCCTCATTCACTCTACTTCAGCTAATTATCACTAACTTCTTGTTTCATCGACTTTCGTGCAACTTTACCCCCCTGTGTGCACGTTTGGGGCTGTTATGTGGTAGTTTTGCCCCGCGGGGACGGTGGCAGGAGGGGGTTCAAAGTCTGCTCGCCGCCGGAGTCGAGCATCCATATCTCGGGTGCACTTTGGTCGGAGCCTCGCTGCTAGTGGCCATGTGTAAAGCTATCAGACACCACAGGAAAGCTGGCAGCAGAAAGCACGACCAATTCCTGTTAACTCTTCACAGTTAAACCACCTGTTGATTGTCCTGAGGATGATGAGGATGCTTTAGCTGTTGAGTTGCAGTAAAAGTTGCTCTCACTTTATTTCTATTAGGGATGGGCAACTTATTTCAAATTAGATTAAATCAGAATATGACTTGCTTCCATATCTTAATCACATAAGGTGCATTATTTCTTAAACTCCATATGTGCATGAATACTAGAGTCAATTTTTTCTAGTAGATAATTCAAATTCTACACTAGTATTACTCAACCAAAGAGTCAAATTGTTAAAAACTACCTTTGCAAGAGAACAATTCAAGTGGTGCAAAGTGGCAAAAATGGCAAGAAGTAGCAGTATGAGTAAATAAAAACAGATTAATGGTGGCAAAGATGACCAAAAGCAACAAAAACTGGCAATAAAACTTAGGAGAAACTGTTGAAAAGTGACCAAAATGCTCAAAAACCTTATTGGTTGTTGTCTGCCATAAGAAATGGCTCATTTTCTGCAATAAGAAATTTAGTTATGTGTTAAACAACTTACAAGATGGGGTACCTAAAAGTAATTGCACAATATATTGCTATATAGGAAAACAAACAAGCACAATTAGGTTATTTTTGCAAAGTGGTCAGATCTAATTTGGGTATCATTTGAAACTTTTATGTCTAAGTTAAGCATGTATTTAGTAATATTTATGAAACAAGCTTCAACAGTATTGTTGAATGTTTCAGGTATGTGTGTTGAGTTAGCATCCCCTATAATATACAGTCACCAGTTATCATACTTTTAAAGCTGTCAAACCACTTTCTACCATTGTATGTGGATGTAGATTGAGTTTTATGTAATATTTCGCTTATGTATCTGTATCTTTTGGAGAGTCAGCTGGAATATTTTGTTAAAATCTGGATTTTCTTTTCTTAGTTTATCAAAAACGTGCTCTAGTTTTCTAATTATTTTCATTAGTATTGGGTTGAAGGTTGCTCTCTGCTGCCTTGTGTAATTTCAAGTGAATAAATGTTAGGCAGTGAAGTGTGATATAGCTTCTATATGATACAAAAAGTTGTTTACTGACATAAAACGTCAGTTAAAATTGAGAAAAATCACAAAAAGGATAAAAAGTTTGAGTCTGAGTTTTATTTTGGAGGGTTAGGCAGTCAACTTCCGGTAGTGTCCTCGCTAACCGTTGCTAACTCGACGCCTCTGCCGTGACCTTGCTCAGACATATTTAGCCAGAAACCGACCCCTGTTCATTAATAAAGTGCACCAACACGGCACCGACTCGCCCAACCCCACGAACCCACCCTGTGTGATTCACTTTCCGCGGCTGTTTGTGGACTTTTGGCCGCGTTTCGGAGACTTTTCCTCCGTCTCCGGTTACGCGCAGCCCCGCAGCAGCAGCAGCAGCAGCAGCATCGACGTGACGCCTGTTGCATCCACCACCTCCTCCTCCTCCTTCCTCCCCCACCTCCTTAGTCTCTCTTTTCTCTCTTTCGACATCATCCACCGATTTAACTTCCATTTTAAACGTCAACTCGCTGTTTGTTCCGACACTTGAGGCCGTCTCCGACCTCCAACCGTCAACTCTAACAACTTTTCACAGGCTAATTCAGCCGTTGGCGTCGTCGTCGGAGTTTTTCCGTGTTAGTTACACGGCGGAGGATGCTGTTAGATATAAAAATGTAGTTAAAGTGTGTTTGAGGGGAGTTTGTTATCAGGTGTGCGGGTGAATGATTGATAGACGGGGTTTGGTTTGGCTGTGTGAGCGGAGATGATGAGTTCTGTCTCAGGGTTGAACTGGTTAGATAATGGTTGCTAGGGATTTTCTCTCCCTCTCTCTCTCTCGCTCCCTGTGTTCGCTGATGTCTCTCTACCTCACTCCGCCTCCCTGCAATGGAACTTTAACTCGACTTTTTAACGTGAAATCCACCGAACTTCTGTTATTTTTTCAGACTTAAAGCTCATTTCTTGCGATGAATAATGAGTTTAAACTGACATTATGGCGTCTTTAAGCTGAAAATTATCAATATGAAGAGATTTGAATCCTTTTTATGACAGTCAAATGTGAATTTAATCACACAAATTTAGAGCCCCTGTTAAATATGAACTTCAACTTACAGCAATATTTTACAAGATATGACAAAACACAATATTTGTGTACTCTGTTTTGTAAACACCTCATTGCGTTTAAGCTAATGATGGAAGAGCTAAAATATACCAACTTGTCATTAACTGATGATTATGAATACAAAACAGTTTCAATAAATGTATCAAAGAAGTACAATTTGCAAAAATAATTAAATAAAAATAGAGTTTTTGAGTCCGTTAGCCTCCCAAATAGAGCGACTTGGCTAAATTAGCATCTTTAACATTGCTACTAGCATGCTAGCTCCTCCCATCTCTCAAACCAACGTTACTAATTAAGCAAAAAATACTTAATGCAACACATAGGTCACTTTTCTTATAACCAGACTTGTTGAAAGGATACTTTTTAAAACTTTTATTACAACATAGCAAAGTATTGTGTTCTATATTGTGTTGTAATTGGATAGCATGATGTGCATTAGATGAATGTTACTTATGGCGCATTTTAAGAGCAAAACACTCACTTTACTCCGCTAGTAGTGCATCCATATACTCTTATTGTAAGGTATTTTCTACATATTGCTGTATCTGTAGTGTATTATAATCTAATTTCTGTCTGTGTAGCCAATTAATTGACTTCGTCTCCCATTTATCTTACAATGGATGCTACAAGAAGATGCTAACCTACAAATTATTATCACTGAGGTTTTGTACTTAAAGAAAACAGCTACTTTATTCTGACTCTAGTACTTACATCCTTTACATTGTCGTATCTTGTGACTTAACAATTGTCTTAGTGTTCAAAGTGTATTTTTGGCCCCAAAAAGCGAGTTTCTTGTGGATCAAAAGATTCTTATTTTGATATTGTGGGTCATAAAACAAAGTGTACTTTGTGTGTATTTTAATCTTGTTTGAGATTCAAAGTCACATCTGTATTGGCCTCTTTCAAGTTAAAAATGTTATATCATGGTGTGTCATTTGTAGTTGCTATTTATGGCCAAAAATGATCACTTTTGCACACTTGCAAGGTATAGTATAATAATATTGTGATGCATCGTTTCTTCCCTTTGTAGCTTAATAATCCGCTCAGGCAACCTGTTGAATCATCCTTAGAGTTTGAGGAGAAGTGAGATGATATTGTTGTAGTTTCTGGTCCTCTCCTCCTTGTGCAAGAGGAGGAACAGGAGGAGGAGGAGGAGAAGAGATCTGGATGAGCAGTTAGCATTCCATTACGAAATTCAACACTGAGGCCGAGCTGGGCCCTCGGCGACAGGCGCAGATCTCTCTCTCTTACTCTCTCTCACAGATCGGCGCTTTTTGCTGAGGGGGGATTTTAACTCGCTCTTCCACTCCTTGACTCCTTGTCTCCTGGAGCAGCAGCAATTTTATTAAATGGGGATGTGAGCGCAGGAGTAAGAAGGGGGGGAGGACGGAGGTGGCATTAATCAAAACACTCCAACGGATGATAGATGTGAGCTTATAGGCGCTGAAATGTAATATCAGGGTTTCTGTTCTTTCTCTGAGTGATACCAAAGGATGCTGTGTGTGTCTGCATGTGTGTGTGAAAGTTTATTATCTTCTCTGTTTTTTTTTTTTTTCGTATTTCAAGTGTGGTGTCATTTTCAATCCGACAAAAACAGCGTCCATTTCTGTTTTTCATCAAAGCTGCTCTTCATCTCCTCCTTCTTCCTCTTTTTCTTCTTCTGTGGTGTGGGACATTTAAAATGCTGACGGGGGATGATGTAGCCGATGATGTGTTCCCCTCACACACACACACACACACACACACACACACACACACACACAGATAGTCACACACAAAGAGTGTCTTGTGTGATGGGGCATCCTCCATTGTGAGTGCTTTTTGTGGGAACTGAAGACACACTCTCTCACACACACACACACACACACACAGCCTGCAGTAACAGTCGTGTAAAGGCATGATGCAGCATGACGGGGGAGGGAGCGATGATGTTTTCTTTACCTTTGTACAGGTGATCAGAGGAAAACTGACTTACAGGGATATAAGTTGCACCGATTTTTGCACCGTTTGTGTTGCTGCTGTTTACCTTAAGTTGAATTAAGTTCAGACTCAGAACTAAAATTAACCTCTTTTATTATTGTATAGTTTTTTTAGATGTTAAATTACCTGCAACAGCATCAATCCAGGAAACAAAGAAAAAGAAACTTGTTAATGTCTGTCTTTTAAGTACTTTGTAATATTGATCTGTCATTTTTTTCTGAATAACATGTATTTAAAATAAGCTACTCCAGGTTTAGTTTCTTCATTTAGTAGCTATATTTATTAAGACATGCAACTCAAGTAAAATAGGTTGAAACCACAACATTATTGACTAAAAATACTTGCATTTCTACCTATTTATTCAAAAAGTTTTTCAAAAAGTTACATACTATGGTAAACTTTTCAAATAATTTGAATTTATTTTGAGTGACTTAAGCTGAAATCAAACTCAAAAGACATATGTAAAGTGAGGAATTGAAAAAATACCTCACAATTATAACTATAATTTAACATAAACATGGTAGATACTGAAGCACATTTTGTATAATTAAAAAACGGTGACCATAAATACATTGTATTATATGTATTAATTGTGATTAGAATGTATTGTTTTTTTAAAAAGTGAAAGATTTGTTTAATTTTCAACAATTAAAAAAAATGCTCACAAACTGGTTTAAGTTTTTAATGTGTGCAGGTTGTTTTGTAGTTCTGATTTTAAGTTATCAAAAATTTTCAATCAAAGAAAGCAATTTTACTGAAAAGTACAAAACAAACAAACATAAAAACACAGAGAATTTGAAAAAAAAAAACAAATAAAGAAAAGTATGTCATTTTATTTATAGCGCTTACATGATCTAATTTGAAGAGCTGATAGTAACAGAGTAGTCGTGTGTGTGTGAGTGAATGTGTGTGTGTGTGTGTTTCCAGTATGAATGAGTGTGTGTTAATGGGGCGTTTCAGTGGGACGTTCGAGTCCACAGGGACTGAAGTGAAGCAGCTAATTAAAAGCTCTCCACCTCCCTGTGAGACTGTTGTTGTCTCCACATTAGCCTCCATTTACCACACACACACACACACACACACACACACACACACACACTCACGCCCTCTCTATTGATCCCTACAGTTTCAATCACATGATGAGCTCTGATAGTCGAGTGTTTAACAAACAGACAAACCTGCCGATGACGAGGCTCGTCTCTCTCTAGAGAGTTGGGAAACTCCTGCTTTACATCATTTGTGATGTAATTTTTTTATCTATGTTAAAACATTTCTTAAATCACTACAATAATACTTTAAATCTGGGTATGTACTCTTGAGTATTTTCAGGGCAAAAAAAATCTGACAACACTCCAGACACTGTTATTAAAAGGTCTCATAAGGTCATAAAGAATATTACTTCCCATGCTTATTAGCTACAATTCAGCATAATTTATAACAAATGCAAGAAAAAAGCCCCATATTCAGGATGAAAATAATGTAGACGTGTATTTTCTATTATTTCTTGAGTCACTTCCTTGTCGTTGAATACGCCATCCCTGCAGAATAAGTGAAAAAAAATCACGTGTTGCAGGATGAAAGTGAACAGGTTGCTGCTCACGCTTTCTTGGCGCCGTCTCCCGCTCCTGTCAGAGCCAATCAGAGCTCTCGCTGGATTACCTCAGAGCGACATGTCGGCCTGTTTGTGCAGCGATGAAGGCTGCTGAGGTGAAAGTCTTCATCAGAGGGGCTGATGTTACCTCGTCTCTGTACCAGCCTCTATTTATAGACCCGCCTATTTTAGATAAGATTATGTTCCATCCCCCGACCCACACACAAACACACACACACAGAGAGGCACTGATCGACACACACAGATAGGTTTAAGAGAGACACATTCTGAAAGCTGAAACTTTCCCAAACTGCTACAAGTGAGTTTGTCTGTGTGTATCATCCACCATGAGAGTGAGTCTGAGGATGTTACTTCACTGAGATGTTGAAGGTGTGAATCATCAGGGTGGAGCCTGATCCTGTCGCTGCTCGGGCGGGGGAGGTCGGATGCAGACAGAGAGGTGTGGAGGGGGGAGGATGAAGGGTGGAGGTGGGGGAGGGGTGAGAGTCAGACCGTCACACCTCAGCCTGGACCAAATGGCTCACCCCCCCCCAGCCTCCACACCACCACCGCGCTCTCATCCTCTAACCCCGTCTGCAGAGACCTGTGGAGCCAGTTAAGACTTTCATTTTAGAGCACTTTTTATACTTTGTGACATAATACTTCTGCATTTTAACACCAAAAAGTATGTCTTTGTGCTTGTTGTTTGCCTTTTGAGAATGTTACCCCAGTGTTTCGACCCCATTTTTCATCTTTGTAAACAAAACTCTTGTTGCTATTCTAACACAGAAACTCATAGTTACAACCCTTTTGCCCACTTTTTGCATTCACTGATGAAGCTTAACTTGGGTGACTATATTCTAAAAACCCCAAAAGAAAACAGGACCCACTATGCTGCCTCCTGGATATCATGAAAAATAAAGAAAGATACTCAGAGATGACAAAGTAGCTTCATAACCCGAACAGTTATTTAAAACACTACTTTTCTGTCCATGTAATGTAAACATAAATAATTCTTAGAGAACCATTCTTGCCAGTTAAAGATCAAATAATGAAAACCTGGCTTTGTCAAGTTTTATTTATTTTTTGGCCCCCATCACTGACTTTATTACCCTGCAATTTAGAATTTATATCTTAAAATGTTGAGTTTATTATTTTACAAATTCTGACTTTATCTCAAATTTGAACTTTTTTATCTAAAAACTCAATGTTTTATTTCAAAATTTAGACTTTTTATCTCATTTGTTTCGACCCAAAGATACTCAGAGACAACGAAAGAGCTTCATGACCCATACATGTATTTAAAATGCTCCTTTTTCTGTCTTTTCCATCAGTTTAAAATAAATGGTTAAAAATTGCCTTTGTAAAGTTAATTTTAGGTCACATTTAGTCAGAATTTTGAGATAAAGAGTGAAAATGTTGACTTCTTATCTCAAAACCTTTGAATTTTTCCCTCATAACTTTGACTTATCTCAAAATTTTGACGTTATTATTTTACAATTGTGACTTATTTTTCTCAAATTCTGGCTTAATATCTAAAAACTCAAATTCCTATTTCAAAATTCTGGCCTTTTTATCTCAAATTTTGATGTAATACAGGCCATGCCTCTCGATGCTCAACTTCTTGACAAGTCGGTGCATCAGAATAACACTCGTAGCTCAGTGCGGCTTTGCTTTATTAGAAATATTAATGATCCGAAGAACAAGCTCATAAAATCCCACAGACATAGTTTTACGACCAAAAAGGAGGACAAGTCAGGGCAAAAGAGGAGAGGAACCAGGATAGTCGTCCCTACTTTAACACCAAAAATATGATCATAAATATTCGAAAAGCAAGTTAAAATCTACTTAAACTAACATCTGATCATCAATCAATTTCCTGGAGCTCAGACGTGAACAGAGTCCTCACAGAGAGACGGACGAGGATGAGAGTAATCTGAGACCAGGGATGAATAGTGCTAAAGTAGGACACACACACACAAATACACAGGCACACATACACACAGACCACTACCGTCTTTATATAGCGGTGGATACGCTAAAGTTAGAGTGAGTAAATATTACAATCTTCTGCTGTCAGCTGGTTTAAATAAGGAACACTGGAGTTTGTTCACTTCTTTTCTGGAGCTGCAGGGATTGTTTGATTAATAGTTGATAATCAAAGTGATAATCATCATCACGCTGTTAAAAAGTCTTCTTTTTTAGATATAAAAACAATTTAAACAGTCTTCAGTCCAGGTCCCATCCTCACTGACCCCCCCCTTAAAGGAGGAGAAAGAAGAGTCTCTTCACAAACTGTCTTGTGTTTTCAAATCTGACATTTTGTTAATGGGGTTTGGTGCATGAAGGGGAGTTTCCCCTGAGCTGGTTCCTCCTGAGCAGCTGTGGTGATCGTTGTTGCTTTTTTAACAGCATTTCACGCAGCAGTAGGGTGTACAGCCTGGTCTCAGAAGACGCTGACAGGTTGTTTCCATGACATTTATTTCTTTAAAAACGCTTCACTACTGTCATGTTTTGGCAGCATATTTAAATGGAGGCTAATATTTTGAATCGAAAAAACATAAACATTTCAAGTGGAACTCTTTCAATTAAGTCCCAGGACCCAGCATTCAAGAGCAGCTGGTCTAAAAACTGGAATCCCAGAAAAGAGCATTCTGACACAAAGCATTCCGGAACCTGGAACCTGGAACCTGGAATTCCAGAACTCAGTATTCCGGAACCAAGAACTTTAAAACCTGGCATTCCGGAACCCAGCATTCGGAATCAGACTCAGAATAGCCTTTATTTGCTGAGTAACTTCAAGAAGAATCCAAGGAATCTCACTCTAGTTGGAGCTGTACTCTCTATGCAAAAACATGTATAAAAAAAAAATTGAATATATAAAATATTAAAAGCAGAGATTGAGTAAGTTTAAAAAAAAACTCTTCAAAAAAGAAAGAGAGAAATGCATACACATTTAAGTTCTGAAAGCCCCCATCACTGCTGCTGTGAAATTAAGTTGGGTAAGAAGACGAATTTCCTTTTTTTAGGGATATTCACCAACTTGTGATGTCACAAATTGAGCCTTTCTTGCCTTGTTTTTGGAAGAAAGGCATGGATCATTAAAGAGACAGTACCTGAATAACAATATTTCTGACAGAGGTTGAAATTAGGGTTTCCAAAGACGCTAATCTTCTGTTAAGTTAATATTTATTGGGCTGTAAATGCTGTAAAGCTGCTCCAAGCTGTCAAACAGATAGTAATGAAGTCTGAAAATGACTAGAATAGCCCCTCTTTAAAGTGCCTCCTTATTTAGTGGAGTTTTTAATGCAAGGGGGAAGTTTTGCTCGTGCTGATTTTACTGTTTTGGTCAATATTTTCAGACTTTGTTCCCTTTGGAGTTTAAATCTGTCATTTTTTTCAACAGTGACGTCTGTTTTAACAGAGTTTTGTACCCTGAGCTGAAAGGTTTCCCTCACGCTGACTTGCATACGTTGAGATTCCTGTCCTGCTTTAGAAGTTGAATCCAAGAGGAAATGGCAAACGGTTGTAGTTCATGGCTTAAGAAAAGATCAAATGCACAAATGATGGATTAAAACTTTGTGTGCTTTGAGGCTCAGATTATCTCAGCAGCCACGTTTACAGAAACTTCTCTGTTTCTGCTCTTGTAGTCCTGTTCCTGCAGCCTTGACCTGACCAGAGAGATTCTTTTTTGGAGCAGAGAAGTTTATTCAGGTTCTGGGTTTCACTCGGGTTTGTTAAACGTTTAAGTTATTTGAACAGTATCTGAAGGCAACAAGGTGAATTCTGAGTAAAGGATGCCGTGTGTTTGTTTCCTCTGAGCCGCTGAAGTTTTCCTCAGCAGCAGAGGATGAAAACTTTTCTGACACTTATGTAACTCAGTCTCTGTGATAATAAAGGCTTCACATGGACCAGCGACACACTGAGCGAGAGTGGAGCTATTGTTTCTGCACTTCCTCAATCTCCTCCTCCTGATGAGAGGCTGCTTCACTTCCTGTTTCCCCTCCTCCTCAGCCTCCTTCATCTCTCTCCTCTTCCTCCTCCTCTCTAAGCAGTTATCCCTCCCTGAAACAAAGTAACAGCAGCAAGTTTGTTGTGAGCTACACATCTGTAGTTTCCTACAAACTTGTAGCAGTTTTAATCTAAAGTTTCAGCAAGCACTCTCACAAGTGGTTCGTCTCCCTGTGAAGTTTCTGTTTTAAACATGAGGCTGCTGTGTTGAGCTTATCAGTTGTCCTAAAACTCAAAGTTAATGTTGGTAGCAGCTCAGCTCACAGCCCCCTCCAGAGACAACCTGAATCCATGAAATGCATCAGACAGGATATATAGTTAATAAATTGGAAAAATAAAGTTTCAATTGAGAGGAGATTTCCAGGAATTGTTTTTCCGGCTCAGCTACCAGCCCCCTCCCTGGATTTCCAGTTTGTGCCAAAAAGTACTTGCAAAAAATTTAAAACAAAAATCCAAATATTGTGTTTTAATCATCTAGTCAAGCTCAACTGAGCTAGAATTAGCATCCACTCAGCTCCCAGCCCCCTCCTGAGACACCTTATATTTGTCTGAAAGCATAAAAAAATCTTTTTACTGATGTAAAATTTTATCATAGCTGTTGTCTTTTATGATGGTGACACTTGAAAGCAAGGTAGTTCAACAGCAGCTCAGCTTCCAGCCCCCCTCCACAGACATCCTGTAGCAGCTGAAAACCAACAATGTTTCAAAAACCCCATGACTGATTTTTATCCTTGAGAGAAGGGAAACACAAATTATCCCCTCTTAATAATTTGGCAACAAGCAAAGCTGACATTTCTCAGCTGCTCAGCTCACAGCCCCCAAAGCATCCTTTATTTATTGTTTGAACTACTTGGTTAGATTGTTTAAAAGAAAATGGCACTTCTCTGTGTAGCAAAACAAACCAAAGCAGCAGCTCAGCTCCCAGCCTCTTCTGTGAATATGCTGCTTCTGCTACAAAGCATCAAAATCACAGGATTTGGAGCTATTGTAACGACTTGGATTGAGTAAAATAATGTGGATAAATTGGTTGCTGTTTAATCAAGCTAAGCAAACATTAGCAGCAGCTCAGTTTCCAGCCTCCCTGCCAGACTTCATGTTTGTGCAAAAAGCATTAAAAACACTGAATTCGACCTATTTCAACTACTTAATCATACTTTTCTTTAAAGGATATGATGAAATTGGTTGCAGCTCAATCAAACTATGCTCATTTTAGCAGCGGCTCAGCTCCCAGCCCCCTCCCTAGATTCCACATTTGTGCAAAACGCCTTCAAAACTAAATTTTGAGCTATATTAACTACTTTGTCAGACAGTTTTCTAAGGGATTTGGATGAATAAGATGCTGTCTAGTCAAGCTATGCAAACATTAGCAGCAGCTCATCCCCCAGCCTCCTCATCAGACTTCTTGTTGGTGCAAAAACGCATCAAAATACTGAATTTTGAGTTGTTTTAAGTGCTTGGTCATATTCTTTGTTGAAAGATGTCCCATGTCAAAGTCATGTTAGCAGCTCAGCTCACAGTCTATGAGGATGAGTTAAGGGATTGAAACCTCTGCTGATGGTTAAGCCTCCTCAGAACAAACTGCTGCAGTTAGCCACAGCTCAGCTTGCAGCCTCCATTGACTTCAAACGCAGCATAGAGGAAACCACTGAAGCAGAAATTGAGATGGAGGACCCTTCAAAATGTGGAACTATTCCTGTAATAGGAAACCAGCAGCAGGTTGGTCTTTAACTCATAAAGTCATAAACCAACTCCCAGATAAGCTTCTGGTAGCATCCTCCACCCTCCTCCTCCTCCCTCCTTTCACCTTTCATCTTCCCAGCTCCTCCCCCTCTAAGATGCCTTCTCTTTTCTCCCCCCTCCTCCTCCTTTTCCTCCTCCTCCCTCCATCCGTTGTGACATTCTTTCACAGCCGAGCCTCGGACTTTGGACTCGCAGTAAATACGGCTTTATTTGCTGCAGGCTGCGAACAGGGTGAAGGTGGCCCAGAGTATCACACAGACACACACCAACACACACACACACACACACACACACACACTTCTATGTGGTGGTAGTTAGCTCCACAAGCTGCTTATCAGCAAGACAGTCTCACCACACCCACCCTCACACACACACACTCACACACACACACACTCAAAGCTACTGGCATCCCATACAACAGGTCTGGCCTACATATGACTGTGAAACATTTCGTCTTCATTCCTCCACTCCTCCTCCTCCATCACTCTCTTTTTCTGTCTGTACATCAAATCAAAAAGCTCTGAGCAGTTTTATAAATTAATGAAATTTGATGGAGCACTTTACAGAATATTTCACTCTTTTTATTGTTGTGACACTTCATCACTTTGCCGCTTCTTCATTAACCACATCGTGTAAGTTTGATGCAAACACTGACAGGCACAGAATGTTCTCACATGTACCCGTTTTCTAGTTTTCCAGAAAGACAGAGAACATTTTCAGCTCATATTTTTATTGTCCGAACTCGGCCAATTCCTGCTGCACAAAACCAGGAAGCACGTCCTGTTTGGCCCTTTCAACATAAAAGTCAGGAGAAAAGTTGTCAGTGAGGAAAAATTGTTGATGAGTCACCCTCCGCTGAAAGGAAAAGTGAAACATCATGAAATACTTTGAATTGTTCTGAAGGTTTTTTTGTTATGTGGTCTTCATCAGTTTGTGAGTTTTATAAGCAAAAAACAGATTAATCTCACACAGCATCCATTTAATCCGACTTCATAACCAGACAATGCCACTTTACCTTCCTCCCTGGGATAAAAGTCTGTTTTCAACTGGAAAAAATTGGTAGCAAATGCTAGATTGAAGTTTTTGAGAGAAATATTCCATGAAATACATGTCAAAGGATAAAGTCCTATTAGACTTAAAAATATAGGATAAACATTTGGTCAAAAAGCTGCACATTAAGTCTGAAGTTGCAGAAGAAAATTCCCCCCCCAAGCCTTGTAGTCCCTAAAGTTCCTGTAGTCTAAACATGAGCTAGGAACTTTGACAGAGATTAGGAACTTTTAGAGTAACGTGATGCATTTCCTTGATTGGAAGATTGTCTAAATTTGTTTTTGAGAACTTCACAGCCTTAAAGTTACAGTTATCCATGTTACATGGTTAATACCTTTATGGTACTGGAATTTTGGAAGGAACTTGCCGTGAAAACATCTGAGTTCTTGCGAAATATTTCAGTGTTTGCATTCCAGTGGAAAAGCAACTTTTAAAGAAGAAAAATACTGTCTAAGAAGATAAGCATTAAAGGAATTTAACTTTAAGAGAAGTTCCACCTGGGACTAACCAAACTACTTCCCTACCAGTTGTTTAAAAGCTAGGTGAAAAAAAGACAAGGAAAAGGTTCCTTTGGTACTTAATGAGCATTTCAGACAGGTTTTGGAAGTGAAATAGTTCCTGTTGACTAAAAAAAGATCAGGTACTTATCAAAAAGCAGAACAACCATCTGAAGAAAGTTTTTTTTTAAAGAAAAATTGCAGGAAAGTTTCACATTTGGCACTTTTATAGAGTTGAAACCATAGACTGTATAATGAGTGGACGTAACGACTTTCGGCTCAAACTGAAGCCTCCAGCAGATGCCCCGCCCCCTGGTGTCTGGCTGCAGTATAGGTCATAAGCCCCGCCCCCTGGTGTCTGGCTGCAGTATAGGTCATAAGCCCCGCCCCCCCATGTATTCCAGATATGAGCCGGGAAAACATTAAAAAATTACGATACCTGGTAGAAACGTTTCTCTCATCCTTACACTAAGGTAGTACGACGATATCATCTGGCTGCATGGTGTTCAGGTGTTTTTTTTCCTGAGAAGTTAGTTTCTCATTAGTTATTGGACGTTAAAAACCGCGATATAAGTTTCGTTTTACGATAGTTGACAGCTGCCGTTTGTGAGTAGTTTTTATCGGGGATATAAAAAACTTCGGGAAAGAGCCAAAAGGAGACTAAACCTTCCGAAGAAGAAGAAATAAATGTTTTTATTTCTCTTTTTTACTCGGCTCCACCGGAAATTCTCTACTGCGCAGACTCTGGCTGCACAATGGCGGCTAGAGACACAGGGTTTTTTGGCTTCAAAAACGTAGAACGTTGACAGGCGGAAGCACACTGTTCATTCTATATACAGTCAATGTTTCAGACCATTTGTGGTTGAACAATAGTTCCTGTTGTGTGAACCTTTAAAGGAACTTTCTGTGATTCCACTCTAGAGAACGGGATCGAAATAAAGTTTCAGATCTCTGTTGTATTTCATTGTAAGTACTGGGATTTTAGGGCTTAGGAGTAGTAAACATATCTGATTAGAAGATGTCATGTGGTGCTTCTTCAGTGTTGATGTTTTGGTTTCGTCGTACAGGAAAGTTGATGACTAGATGAAGCTTTTTGGGCTTATTTGGCTCATTCTTTTGTTATTTTGAGTCTTTGCTGAAGAGTAAACAGTTGCATCATGAAAAAGGGATAAAAAGTTCTGCATTCTTTTAGTGGAAACGTGACTTTAGCATCTGGTTCGGCTGAAGCAGTCTGTTCTCAGGTGTTCTGAATCAACCCCCTTGTGTTTCGTTAGGTCCTTCCCCCTTTTCCCTTCCCTGCAGTGGAACCTTCCAGTTCCCCCGCTGCAGCTGCAGAGTGGATCATCCCACTCCTCTTAAAGCATGATGGAGGCTGTCTCTCTCTCTCACTCTGTCTCTGTCTTGCTCGCCCGCCTGCCCGCCCGCCCGCCTCCTCCCCCACTGGCCTTACTTGCTGACTAAACAGTTTGTCAGCTGGCTGCGGCTCTGCTGCGAGGATCAGAGAGAGAAAGAGAGGGAGAGCGAGTGAGCGAGCGAGCATGCAAAAAGCAGTTCACTTTATGATGGTAAAATCAACACAGGTAGATTTAGTTTAACCACAATCACAGTCGATGGATTCAGTCTGCTCGCTTTGCTGCTGGAAAGTGCACACTGCCCCTTTAATTTTAAATTCGTTTGTTACCATCCGTGATAATTAGCATCTTCACAATCCTTCAAAAATCACACTGAGGAAAGTGAAGAAACAAAACAGATTCAATCTTCTTCTTTTTCTGCTTTTGCTCGATTTTAATCCAAGTTCCTGTAACTTTAACGTTTGCATGTGAGTGTGAGTTGTGGTATTTCAGTGGTTAAATTGCCGGATGGAGCAGCAATAGCGGCATGTGAATGGAGCAAACAGACCCAGCCGGCATAATCCCCATTAATCTGACTGTTAGCAAGACTGTAATCTCACACACACACTCACACACACACACATACACAGAGGTGAGAGGTAACATCAGAGCAACTTATTACACAAAATAAAAGCTGAATAACAAATTTTGCACGTCCAAGACAGAGATGCACACATGCACACACACACACACACACACTCTTGCACACACACACCCTCGCTCTGCTGAAAAGGTACCATTGTTCGGACACACCTTGTTGCCGCAGCAACCACAGCCTGGACATGCCCTCAAGACTTTTTTTGTGCCTCACGTTTACCTGAGCATCCTCAGTGTGTGTGTGTGTGTGTGTGTGTGTGTGTGTGAGAGAAGGGGGAAGGAAGGGGGATTATGGGATGGAGGTCAGAAAGGGGGATGGGGGTGAAGTGAAGAAGTGATGCAACTTCTTCTATCATTTCCTAAACCCTCTTTAGTTGTCTCCTCTTTTCCTTTCCTTGTTTCCTTCCCTTCATTAGTTTTATGACCTTGTTTCCTCTTCTTGTCTTGTTTCTTTTCCTCCTATCTTTCCTCTGTCCTTTCTTGTTTTGTCTCTTTGCCTTGCTTCCTTAATCCTTACCCTCTCGCTTCCTTTCCTTCTCTCTGTCCTCGTCTTCTCTCTTAGTTTCTTTGCCCTCTATTTTACCTCTGTTCCTTCCATTTATTTCCTGTCCTTCGTTCTCCCTTTGGTCCTCTTTTTGCTTCCTCTCCTTGTCTTGTTTCCTCTGTCTTCTCTCCTTGCTTCCTTTCCTTTCCTTGTTTCTTTTCCTTACCCCTGTGTTTCCTTTCCTTGTCTGTCCTTGTCTTCTCTACTTGTTTCTTTCCCTTCTTTCTTTCTTCTGGCCTTTGTTCTTACTTTGTTTCCTTAATCCTTACCCTCTTGCTTCCTTTCCTACTGTCTTTCCTTGTCTTATCTCCTTTTTCCTCTGTCCTTTTGTTTTATTGTCTCTCCTTGTCTCATTTCCTATTTTCTCTTCTTGTCTTGTTTCTTCTTCCATCATTCCCTTTATCTTCTCTCCTCATTTCCCCTCTTTTCCTGGTTTCCTTTCCTTGTATCTTTTCCTCAGTCCTCTCTTTTTGATTCCTCAATATTTTCTTCTTGCATCCTCTCTCATCTCCTCATCTAAAGTGGCTTCCTTGTTTGCTGTCACCTCTTAAACTCTTCCTCTCTTCCTTGTGTGATCTCACTTTAATATTTCCTTTCCTTCTTTCCTTTATCTTCCCCTTTTCACTCATCAACTTGTTCACATCTTTACCTGGCTTCCTTACTTTCATTGACATCCTCCTTGTTTCCTCCTTTTCTTTCCTTGGTGTCCAAAACATGTGCTTCCCTCCTTCTCCTTCTTCTTTTTATTTGTCGCCTTCACGTTTTTCCTTTGACTCCTTGTCTCCTCCTCTTGATTCCTTTCCTCAGATCTTTCTTTTTAGCTCTGAGTATGGACGGTTTGTGTGTGTGTGTGTGTGCGTGTGTGTGTGTGTGTGTGTGTGTGTGTGTCTCTCTCTCTCTCTCTCTCTTCCCAGACGTGATGTTGACTAATTACCATTCTCATTGAGTTGAGTGTCAGTGATGACACACACACACATGCATGGCTGTTACACCAAAGAGAGATTTAAAGGATTACACACACACACACACACACACACACACACACACACTTCTGTTGAAGAGAGGATGCAGTTTTTAGATGACAAAGTGTGTGTACGTGTGTGTCCATCATACACTCACTAATCACCAGTTCTGTTCATGAACCCTGCCCTCACACACACACATGCAGCGTCACCATGATGACACACACATTCACACACACACACGGATGAGATGAAGCATCCTGACATCACCTCCCCACAGAGAAAAAGTGATAAGTTGAACAATATTTGATTTTCCTGATAAAAAAGCAGTTTTAAGATACACTAAATTTGTCCTCCGTTGGTCTCCGTAGGAACTGTTTGTGTTTCAGGACACACAGTTTGGTTCTAGAAAGCAGTGTGAGTGAGTGTGTGTGTTTTTAGAGTGAGTTCAGTGTGTGAAGGTTCAGAGCGTCTCTGTCCTCAGTCTGCAGACAAAACGTCCAAACACAGACGGATTCACGAGGACACGTCTTTAATCTCACGTTCTTGTTTCTCATTTAATTCTTTGTTGTGTGTGAACGGCAGCACAGAATTTTTGAGATTCATATTTATCTCAAAGTCTTGATCTGAAACACTAAAAACCATCATTTGTGTGTGAGGGGGAGTGTGTGAGTGTGTATGTGTGTGTGTTTGAATGGGGGTGAAATGTGTGTGTCAGAGGTGTGGTCTCAGGTGTGTGTGTGGGGGGTTTGCAGCAGTAGGTGTGCCCATCAAACTCCATTCAGCTTTTGGTGAAAACACAATGAAGTCTCCCCTGGGAAAGTGCTCTGGTGGGACACACACAAACACACACACCTATGCATAAACACACAAAGGTGTGTGTGGTTGAGTGAGTGTGTGTGTGTGTGTGTGTGTGTGTGTGAGTCGCCCCGGAGGCAGAGACACAAAGAGGCTCTGAGTCTTTTCACTCAACTGAAACCTGGTCCTCCTCAGCACCACGCCCTGCACACACACACACACACACACACACACACACACACACACACGCACACACACACACACACACACACACACACACACACACTCTCTCTCTCAGGATGGAGGCTGGTTTTCTTCTTCTCCTCTCACACTACGTTTCTTCATCCTCTTTGTCATTTCCTCCTCCTCCTCCTCTTCTCTTTCTCCCACCTCATCCCTCTTCCTCATACTCCCTCTCCTCCTCCAACTCTTACATCCTTTTTTCTTGTTCTTCACCTTTTTCGTCTCGTCTTCTCTTCCTTCATTCTCTTCCACTCATCTTGTCCTCCTCTTCTTTCTCCTCTTGACCTCTTTTTCTCCTTCTATACCTGTCTTTTACTTCTCCATCTCTTCTCCTTTCTTTTCTGGCCTTCTCCTTTTCTTTTTCACTCATTTTTTCATATCTCCTACTCTTAATCTCTTTTCTTTCTTCCTTCTTCTTCCTCTTCTTGTTTTTGCAGTTTTTACTTGTTCTTCTTCTTTTCTCGTCTTCTGCTCTTCTGTCCTTCTTCCTTTTCTTCCTCTCTTTTATCCTCAGCCCCTTCCATTTATCTTGTCCTCTTCTTTCTCCTCTTGACCTCCTTTTCTCCTTCTATTCCTGTCTTTTTCTTCTCTGTCTCATCATCTTTCTCTTTTGGCTTTCTTCTCTTCCTTCTTGTCTTTGTCTCTTTCTCTTTTAAACTTGTTTTCCTCCACTTATTTGTCATCTCCTCTTCTTTCTCTTGTTGTCCTCTTTACCATTTTCTCTTGTTCTTCATTTATTCCAATCTTCTTTACTTCTTCTTCTCTTTTATCCTCAACCCCTTCCATTCTTTTTGTCCTCTTCCTGTCAAAGGGGAAAGCTTGAAAAATAGTCAGAAGGGACCAGAAATGGTGGAAAAAGTGACAAAAACAGTGGCAAAATGGTCAAAGGCAACAAAAAAATGGCAAGACAGTTGGGAGAATATTTAGAAAATAGTCAGAAGGAGGCAAAAAGTGGTCCAAAAGTGGCGAAGAGAAGTAAAAAAGTGATTAAAAAGCAACAAAAATTGTCAAGAAAAGGAAGAAAAAAGGTCCCAAAAGCAGCAAAAAAGAGTGAAAAGTAAATAAAATGGGCAAACAGTGACATAAATGGCAAGAAAATTGGGAGGTAACTTGTAAAATTGTCAGAAGATAGAAAAAATGGGGGAAAAAGTGACAAAAAAAAAACAGTTTAAAGTGGTAATAATGTCAAGAAAGTTTGGATTAAACAGAAACAAATGTTCAGAATTGGCAAAAAATAGTGAAAAGTGACTAACATGGGCCAAAAACAGGCATGTGTAGCAGAAAGAAACACTTTGGGTTGTTGTACTGTAACTTATGTCAATGTTTGTTTGAAAATACATAAGATGGGGGACTAAGAAGTTATCGCACAAAAAAAAATCCCAATTTGATTATTTTTGTAAATCGTTCAGCCTTAGTTTCTCATCTCTTCCTCTTTTACCCTTCTCTCCTCATCCTCCTCTTCCTCAACTGGACTCTGACCTCTTATGTAACTCTAAAGCATCAGGTCCAGTCTGTACAGATTGAACCTGAAGCAGGGGATTCTGGGTAATGTAGTCCTGACAGCAGATTCACTGTTTCCGAGTCAACAAACAGTCGTCTTCATCTTCTTCTGAGGGGAAGTAAAGATGAGGGAGAGAGGAAGGTTGTGTCAGAAGAAAAGCGCTCGCTGCTTCCTGCTTCCTCTCCAGACAGGAAGTGAAGGATACGGCGTGTTGTTTCAGCATCTCTGCGGCGTCGATAAGCGGCGATTAGGAGCGTGATGGAGGATAACAGAGATCAGAAGAGCCAGAAGAGTTGGACTTTGTCAGAGTGAAAAAGAGAGAGAGAGAGTAACACATTAACTCTTTTATCTTCAGCAGCCCTTTGCTCTCTGTTTAAGAGATGCTGTAAAAAAAATGTCCTGGCGGTGAGAAAACTTCAGAGACGAGGAAACAAAAGGAGGAGGGAAGAGGAGGAAAGAAAGGAGACATGAAAGAGAGCAAAGAGAGGAGAAAAAGAAAAGTTAAAGCAAAGTTTGGTGACTTTAAACTGGTTTAAACTGGAAAAAGTTGGTCTCCAGGGCAACAGCAGCTGTTCCAATGACTAACACACACACACACACACGCACACACACACACACACACACACACACACAGCTGTCCAGTGTTGGAGGGAGGGTGGTAGGCAGCAAGGACTCTGATTGGCCGATTGTGCGGCCTTGTACTTTGCTCTGTATCAGAAACAGAGAGAGAGAGAGAGAGAGAGAGAGGATAAAAGGATTCAAGAAGATAGAATAGAAGGAGAGAGGGAAGGAAATAAGCGGAAAATGAGGGAGAAAAAAGAGAGAAGGAAGGATACGAGGAGAGGAGACAGAGAGGAAGAAGCAAGGAGCCAAAGAGAAAACATACTAAGAGATGAAATATGAGGAAAGAACTAAGGATGCAAGGGAAAAAAGGAAGGACACACAGAGAAATTAGAAGAAAAGAATGAAGGATGCAACAACTGGAAAGAGGGAGAGAAGGGGAGGACACAAGTAGGGAAAATGGAAGGAGAAAAACAAAGAATACAAGGAGAGAAGAAAAGAGGAAAAGGGGATACAAAGATAGGAAATATGGGGAGAGAAGAAAGGATGCTAGGGAAAAAAATCTACAGAAAAGCGGGAAGGATGCAAGAAGAGAAAAGAGAAACTTTAGGTAGGACACAAGGAGAGATCTGGAAGGACAAAAAGAAGAAATACAAGGAGAAGGAATAGAGGGAGAGAAAGAAGGCTACGAGTAAAAAATGAGGAAGGGAGGAAAGATAAAAGGAGAAGAAGAGGGAAAAAAGGAAAGAGCTGGAGAAAATTAAAGAGACGAAGAGATACGAAGAAGGAAGTAAGGGAGAAAAAATCAGGGAGAAAGGAAGGGTACAAGGAGAGGAAATAGGGAGAAAGAAGAAAGGATGCTAGAGAGAAAAGAGGGAAGGATGCAAGGTGAGAAACTGAATGGATGGAAAGATAAAATACAAGGAGAGAGTATAGAAAGAGAGAAGGAAGACTACAAGCAAGGAGTGAAGAAGAAAGGAAGGATTAAAGGAGAAGAAGCAAGAGAGAAAGAATGATACAAGGAGAAAAGGAAGAGAGGAAGAAGGAAAGAGCTAAGGAGAAATCGAAAGGGGAGAAGAAAAGACACAAGTATGAGGAAAGAAGGAAGGATGCACAATAGGAAAGGGGGGAAAAAAAAGAAGGATGCAAGGAGGGAGCGGGAAAAACAATGTAGGATACAAGGGTAGAAAGTCTAAAAAGATTAGGAAAGAAAGAAGAAAATGGAAGGAGAGAGAGAGAATACAAGCAGAGTGAATAGGAGATAAAGAAGGATAAAAGGAATGGAAATAAAGAGGTGGAAGAAAAGACACAAGAGGAGAAAAGAAAGCGACATAGGATGTAAGGAGGGAAGATAGGAGGACAGGAGGAAGGATACAAGAAGAGGGGGGCGAAGAAAGAAGGAAAGAAGTAGAGTTCAGGGCAGAGACTGAAAGAAGAGAGTGATGAAATGGAGGAGGAGCAGAGAGAAAAACAAACTCAAAGGAAGGGAGTAAAAAAGATAGATGAGAAAAGCGAGAGACTCCAACCCTCCGAACCCCAGAGGTTAAATTCCAGGACTGACTCACCTGAGGTGACACCAAACAGCTGACACCTGTCACTCAAAAAGACCACACATCTAATTATGCAAATGAGGAGCTGAATAACTTAATCTGACGAGTTTGATAAATTAACATGGGGCTCAATGGGGTTTGACTCTCTTTTGGGGTCAGCCCCTAGTGGACATGTGGGGAACTGCAGTTTTTTTGGATCCCTTTACATCAGTTTTGATTCTTTTTGCCCAGGATGCTGCTGCTCACCTTTTTTACTGCGTTTTAGTTCCTAAGGTGTGTTTCAAGATTTTTGTGAAGTGATGTCACACTCGTAACGAGCTCCTTATCAACCAGACAAACACACCCAGGTTTCTGATAGAATGTAAAGCAAGGAAGGTGCATTATGGGTAATGTAGGCACATCGTTTATAATGTTTCTCTCTCCATCTTGTTGCTCAACAAGAAGATCTCTTCATCTTTCTTCAGCGTTATCTTTTTGTGTTTTTCAGTGTGTGTGTGAAGAGCTGAGGAGTAAATCTCTCGTTTTTTACTGATTCAACGACACACGGTTAATGTGAGTCAGATTTTTATCTTGTCATTGATTTAAAGTGAAAACACACTTTGGCTGCAGAGTCGTACAACAACAGTTTAGTGAGAGCGTGTGTGTGAGTGTGTGTTAATGTGTGTGTGTGTTGCCTTGAGGCCCCGCTGCATGCTGCTACACGCCAAAGCCGGTTTGAGCTTTGGACCCATTCAGCACACACACACACTCACACACACACACGTAGTCGTCCTGTATTTCAGGTGATGAAAGAGCTGTGAGGGTTTACTTTGCATACAGAGATGGAGAGAAAGAAAAAAGGTGGAGGAGGAGAAGGAGGAGGAGGGACAGGAGGAGTCACACCCTGATTCTATTGTTGTTGTAACTCCAGGAGGAGGAGAAGGAGGAGGAGGTTTTCTCTCCCTGTTCAAACATTATAAACAGATGAGCGACATTTCTCACATTATTGCATCGTCTCATGCAGAGTCACCGACTTTTTTTCTGTTCTTGTAGAAAAAAGGCACAGAAATCTGTCTTCAAACGAACAAAACAAAACTTTATTTAAAAAAAAAAAAAGTGTCCTGCTCACAAAGTTCATGCAGGTGAAAACCACTGCGTTAACTGATTCATTTTGTAGTTTGTAAAGTGTCTTTAACAGCTGACTGTAAGAGCGTGAATCCTACACCGAGTAAACTTTCTGTGGTTTCCAAAATTAAAGGTAAAAAGTTTGTAAAAATGACTTAATCTTTGAGTCAGATCTGAAATAATAATACTGAAATAAAGCTGTGACTCAAAGGGCAGAAGACTCTAAAAATGATGTTTCTACGAATGAGGTTTGGTTTGACTGAGAAGTCCACAACTGCACCTGTTAACAATAAGAAGTTAAAGTGGAATAAATATTATTTTCTGGATTTGGGTCATACTAAGTCAAATGTGACTGTTTTTTTTAAAGAGAAATAAACTAAAATACTGAGTCTGTTTGTACGCTGAGGTCAGGTTGTGAAAAGGACATCCCTGACTTTTTGTTATGCTAAGGAAACCCCAAAAAGAGGAACAACTGTTGGAGAGAATAACCAAAGATAACTTAAGTTAAAAAAAAAAATCAAATTTAAGCTTTTTCTCATACTTTGGACTTGACTTTTAATTTCAGAAATTTGAATTATAATGTATTAATTTTGACTTCTAATCAAGTAATTTTGACTTTTGAGCTTAGAGTTGACATTTTAACCCCAGAATCTTTTTTTTTTTTTGTCTCAAATTTGACAATTTTTCCATTGAATTTTGACTCTTAAGCTAAAAAGTGACCTTTCAATCACAGAAATTTTGATCTTTTTCTCAAAATATGACTGTTGATTTAATTCATTCGACTCATTATGTATTAATTTTGGCTTTCAATCATATAACTTTGACTTTTGAGGTTAAAATTTATGTTTCAATCACAGAATCTTGCTTTTTTATTTAAAAAAATTGACTTTTTATCCTAAAATACTGACTTTTCATCTGAAATTTTGACTATTTATCTTATAATTTTGACTTTTGAGCTAGAAAATTGACATTCAAATCACAGAAACATTTCTTTTTTTTTCCGGAATTTTACCTTTAATCTAAAATTTTTGACTTTTTGTCTTATAATTTGACCATTTATCTTATAATTTTGACATTTCATCTCAAAATTTGGACTTTCTGTCTCAAAATCAGACTTTTTATCTTATAACCTTGGCTTTTTGGCTCAAAATTTTGAAGTTTTAATTGCAGAATTTGTACTTTTTATCTCATAATTTGTCTTCATATTGGCTGAAAAAAAGGGGGAGTACTGTACATCTGCAGCTTGTCAGTAAAAGTGCATTTCAACTGCAGCATTTTCTATCTGAGAGTGCAGAGAAAACCTGGACGTTTTGGGGAATTATATAGAATTTTTCCTGACATGATTTTACCAACGTAAAGGATGACATGTCTGGGCAAAAGAGGACGTTTGGACGTTATGTTAGTTCTGAGTCTGCTCTCTGACCAAAGCATCCCTCAGCCCGTCTGAAAGATAACAGCAGCCTGTTGAAGCTGTGGACACATTGTGTTATGGATGTGGCCAGCTGTGTGTGTGTGTATGTGTGTGTGTGTGTGTGTGTGTGTGTGTGTGTGTGTGTGTGTGTGTGTGTGTGTGTGTGTGT
>RPOG01005924.1:0-27815 GCA_008086565.1 Thalassoma bifasciatum
AGATTCACATGAAGTAGCAAAGCATTGGATATCAAATAAAAAGGAGAGTGTCATTCCTATGAATATAAATAACTTTGTTGAATTACTTGAATTTGTGTGTATCCTTTGGCCACTCCCTGCCATCTTGTCAACGGACGCAGTGTATCATGGGAAATTTCTCATGCCCCTTCTTTTCAAGTGAGGTCCCAACTTGTCTTTGTTTCAGGGGCTGAGTAGCCATTCCCATAATCCTTTACTTGACGTGAACATGCAAAACCAAGAGCTAAAGGGTAGAATTGGGGTTGGCCCTAAACTTAAGTGTAGATGATAATGAATTCCCTCAATATGTATACCAAGCATCATCTGTCTGTATCAATGTGCAGAATTAACAACAGGAAACTCTCCTGACATAAGTACAGCAAAATCATCAGTCGTGACCACAACAACTAACAAAAATTATGAGCTGACATCACAATAACTTTATCTCTCAACACTCACCCGTGATTTGTAGGTAAAATCCATCCTCTGATCACTCAGGACCCCTTAGGATAAATGACATTTGTTAAATTCATAGATAGACATTTAAAATCCACAAGAGCAATAATCAAGATACAGTGTCTGTGACTGACCTCACCATGGCCCTACAATAAACTGTCAATACAAGAAGATTTCCCATAGCAACAAAGAGCAGTCAGTGAGAAAACAAACATCAAGAGGGAAACCAAATCCCTGTATTCTGTTACTGGTTCTTCTATTAGTTAGATCACTTACTCAACTTTAAGATAAAGTTATTCATTTGAGGGAAACTGGCTCATGGTTATTTTGAATATCAGACTTGTGTGACTAACTGAGCAGCTAAATGTGGTTTTATTCAAGAACCAAAATAGGTTAAAGGAGGAGGGCAAAGAGGACGTTCAGTGTCACATCTTCTCAGCCAATCACGTGCAGTCTCTTCTGTTAGAGCAGAGGTTCACTGACGACGCTTCACATTTCATCAAGATTTTCAGATCATGATGACATCTCTGAAACTCGCTGTGTTCCTCTTATGTCTCTGCTGGTGGAGAACAGGTAAGATGATTTCTTTTGTGGATGCACTTTTGTACTTACAAGTTCATTTACTGAGCAAAAATGAACACTGTATGCCCTAATGTTTTATTTCTCTCTCTTTTCTTTTTAGCTGCGATAAATACAGAGAGATTGACTGCAATCGTGCGCCAAGACAGGAGTTTTGTATCAGCTAATATTGGAGAAAATGTGACATTAAGATGTTTCTATGAAGGAAATGTTGTAGCTATGATCTATTGGTACAAGCAAACTCTGGGACAAAAGCCAAAGCTCATCTCAAGTTTCTATAGACATGATGCAGAGGGCACTTTTAGTGAAGAGTTCCAGGATGATAAACGCTTCACACTGAGAGCTAATATTTCTATCAATCACTTAACAATCACAAACCTGCTCCCGTCAGACTCAGCCACATATTACTGTGTGAGCAGCTTTGCTTACAACTTTCACTTTGCAAATGGAATGACTCTGAGTGTGAAAGGTTCAGGTCAGATCATCTCTGCTATTGTCCGTCAGTCACAAAGCTCTAAAACCCTGAGCCTGAGCTGTACAGTGAGTGCTGGGAGCTGTGATGGAGAACACAGTGTTTACTGGATCAAAAACTCTGAAGAGTCTCAACCAGGACTCATTTACACTCATGGAGACAGGAACAATCAGTGTGAGAGGAAACCTGATGCTGAGACTAAAACTTGTGTCTATAATTTACCTGTGAAGTCTCTGGAAACTTCTCATGCTGGGACTTTGTACTGTGCTGTTGTAACATGTGGACGTATTCTGTTTGGAAATGGATCTAAATCAAACTCAGAAGGTGAGTATAAGCATGTTTCAATCAGTTACATTATAAACCTTCTCAGTAAAATATCAAGATGTCAAGATAATCTAATAATTGACATGTCTGAACTGTCTGGGGGTTAATTCTTGTAGCAGAAATATAATCTTTCAAATCCCTGAAAACCCAGTGTGCATCTCTAGTTTCACATTTCCACCAACATACTGATGAAACTGGAACAACCCCTAATGAATAGGTCACCGGCACTAAAATGTGTTTAATATTTGCTGATGTCTTGCCGTCTACAGATGATAAAAACTCTCCTGACTCTCTGGTGTTGATCCTGAGTGGAGCTCTGGGGTTCACTATCATCCTGGCTGTTTTACTGACTGTTCATAGAATGAATGAAGAAGACTGCAGATGTATGGGTAAGTGGTACTGATTTTAATCCATCTCTTTGCATTAGAATGAACTCATCATTGTGTCACCTCTGCGCTCAATTGCTAACCACGAGCTGCCTGTGATCTGTCGGCAGTTTCTCAGCTTTTTACAACACATTGTCTATACGTGTCATCCCTGCACTCACACCTGTATTGTTACCTTTCACTCCTCTTCACTAAAAACTCTGTTAAATGTATGTTTTTTTTTCATTACTGGGACAAAAACGAGAAAACTGATGCTTAACTGAAGCTTCATAATCGTCAAGTGTATTTTTTTTCCATTACAGGATCTCAAAAAGCGTCTGCCTCCGACACGTCAGCTGCTGAGGTAAGCATAGACTGTCTCCTAAAACTTGACATAAGTCACCTGGAACAGCTTTGTTTAAAACCTTACACGTGCTGTAGGCATTGACAAGTAATGCTGAATGAAAAAGCCATTATCTCTATTTTCACAGTTTACCATCTACTCTCTGACTTTCTGAGATTGTTGTTCTGCTTAAACTGCAAGACTTGAAATCACAGAGTCGAAATCTCTCCAAGTTTTTTCTACAAAACGTGGATTTTTTTTTCAAAATCAGCTCCAAACACATCAGGGCCTAGGGTCAAATTCTGAGTTATCACTCTCAAAAGGAAGATCAGAGATGGGGATTCTGTTTATAAGGTGCATTCATTTGTTTCCTTCTTTTACCAGGGTTATCAAGAAGAAAACCTCCATTTTGCTTCTCTGAAGGATCAGAGTGTCAACAGACTGAGAGCACTGAGGGACGACACCTGGACTGAATGTGTGTACTTCCTTGTCAGGCAATAGAGACAGACCTTGTTTTGTGATTCTTTGTGATTCTTTTCCCTCTTCTTTTTTCTCTTATTTTGGGAAAGAAACGTTTCATTTTCAATACATACAGCTCAGTAAAAGAGACTGGATTGAAATTGAAATTGGTTGGATGAAACTGTTATCCTCCAAAGCACCTTATCTTTTGTCTTACAAGGCTCGTCCTCTTTTGTGTGTCAGTGTTTGTCAGTGTGCCTACTTTGAGCATTGAAACTGTATTTGAACATTATACCTTTGTGCTAAACAGAAAAAGAGAAAAATATAAGATAAAAGCTTGTCTTTGATGCATATAAATGTCACTTTTATGATGCCAACACAATGTTTGACCCATAAAAATAAACCAAGGGCAAAAGATGACTGAGAATGAGAATGTGTCAGTTGAGAGTTTTTCTGATAACATTTGATAGATTTGAAAGTTTTATTTTTGAAAGCTTTAGTTCAGTTGATCAGATTGACCTGAGGTTCCATGAAGCATGTTGAAAACACAACTTTTACTTTTATTAATATCCCTTTGATTTCGCATGTTTCACTCAACTTTTATACACTCCTGGTGTTTGGTAAAAAATCTCTGGTCATTAGAAATAACCAGGGTGCAAAAAGCTCCACTACATCTTCATTTGTCAGATTAAAACACATACACACACAAAAAAAAAAACATTGACGCACACACTCATGCACAAGGGTTTGTACACACACACACCTTGAGTTAACTAGGAACGTTTGCCCAATGAAGTCTTTGTCCAACCAGAACAGCAGCTGTTGACAGTTCTCACAAACAGTCGCTACATCGTTCAAAGGGACTGTGAGGCCTTTCTGAGTGAAAAGTATCTGGTTATATGTCTGATCATACTCCCAAATTTAAAACAAGATTATCAGCACTAAAATAGGTTATTTCTAGGGATGCACCGATACCACTTTTAATCAAACTGAATGCATCAAACTGAATACTTAATAACATCACTGTCACTCCGATGTGACTTTGAAAATATCTTTTATTCCTTCATCTTCTAATTTTAACAAATTAAATGAAGACCAGGATGTACAGGCACTTTTTGTTGACATGTTAACAGTCAACACTCATCTTCCCGGGCGCCAGTGATAAGACAACTTGCTTATAATAGTGTTTGATGTCATAGTACTTGAGTGTGGTATCGGCACTGGAACCGATACTGATATAGGTATTGGTGCATCCCTCGATGTTCCCACATGCAAATTCCTAGCTTCCCAATTGAAACTGGATAGGTCAGACAAGACTGGATTGATTTATGGCCTGCAGAAGTCTCTATGACAACACCACATCAGCTGAGGAAGTGAGAAGCATGGTCGTTGGGAACTCGCCACATGAAAAGCTAAGTAATCCTGTTGGCAACAATTCCATATTAATCTCACAGTTACTCATTTCCAGGGGTGATTGAAAATGATCATCTTATAACATGTAAACAGCACGTTCCATGACAAACCCAGTGAAACCTAATGATACCTATCCATTCACATTATAGTCAGGTTCACTTTGTGATTACGCCAAATTTTTGTGTAGTGTATCAAAACTATATATTTTTGGAAATTTTATTGTGTGACCAATCAGAAAAACAATGCTTCCATTTATCCTGATTCAGGGGCAGCTATTTTGGATTTTATAAAATTGCTGCTGTAAAAAAAAAGGCCTTTATCAATATCGTAGCTTCTAAATAGCATTACAGAATAATTTTGACAGCTAGACTATCATTTTCTGAGCCAAGGAATCAAATGGTATCAACATGGATATGCTAGATTTAACAACAAACCTGTTTTGAAATTGATCAGACATTAGTGTTTCATTAAACTGGTTTTCACCCTCTGGACCTGGATTGTAGCTTGATATCTTTTAAAATAATCAAAAATAGAGCAGAATTAAATGAAAGTAGAGTCTAACATAAGTAGTAACAATTCACAACCCCCCAATAATACGAGATTGCCCATGAAACTGAATGAAATTGTTTAATCTTTGCTCAAATGAACCATAAAAAAGAAGGCTAGGTGACAACGTTAAGAATCCACATAACAGCGACAGGTTTAGTCATCGCCAACATCATCATCATTAGTTTTATACTTGTTCCGTGTCCTCATCACTCTGACAAAAATTAGTGCAAGAGAAGTGTTTAGTTCTGTAAGAACACCTGGCAGGAGAACAGTCTCTACTGCATTAGTAGCTAACTTTCTCAATGACGACCTTTGGAGCTGGAAGGGCAGCTGTCATGGTTGGTTTCAGGTGGCCAACAGACTCCTTGTAGTATCCATTCTGCAGGGGATCCATCTGAGGCTCCTGCAAAGACATGCTGGTTTATCCTCACACTCTGGCTTGGATATAGACTTTGAAGACGTGCTGTCTCAGAGCTCCAAAGGTAAGAGGCAGCTCCCTGTCATCTGTTTGCAGAAGAAAAACCATCGCAGTTCAGAGGTGGTCTTTATGTAGGTGATAGACTCCGAACCCTGACAAGTAGCTCCTCCAGCAGCTCCTTACTCATGTTTACAGCCACGATAATACAACCATCACCAACACAGTTAAATGTTCAACATTCACATTACTACACTTTGAAACAGTAATCCATGCCTCCATTACATCCTGACTGGATGACTGCAGTGCACTTTATTTTGGAGTCAGCCAGTCCTCCTTTGCATGTCTCCAGTTGGTGCAAGATGCGGCCACTTGCCTTTTAATTGAAGAACATAAGGGGGAACACATCACTGTCATCCTGGCCTCCCTCCACTGGCTGGCAGTGAATTCTTTTATTTGTTTTTCAGTCTTTAAATGGTCTGTTCCCATCATACCTCTAAGCTCCTTCACCCCCACATTCCTGCTCAGTGCCTCAAGTGAGCTTACGTTTAAATAGTTTGCATAGCTCAAGCCTGTAGAAGTGACAGAAAGAATACGCAGCTTGCATGTCAATTCTAACAGACAACTACGTGTATTCAGTTTTTATCATCTCTAAGGTTGTTATGTCCATCTATCAGGTCAATGGTTTCAGTTTAGTTTAGGAAGTAAATGCTCAAGGAGACCAGCATGTACACGTGGGGCATCCTTAATGATTGAGTTCCCTGGTCCATGTGCTAATAACTGGGTTTTTCAACAGGACAACGCTGCAGTTCACAATGTCCGCCTGACAAAAGACTTCTTCTTCTTCCAGAAGAATAATCTCACTCTTTTGGATCATCCTGCCTGTTCCCCTGATCTAAATCACATTGAGAACATTATGGGATGGATGGAGAGGGAAGTTTACAAAAATGGACGTCACTTCCAGACACTGGATGCCAAACATGAAGCATCTTCACCACTTGGAGTAACATTCCCATTAGCCCCCTGGAAACACTCACATTAAGCTAAACAAACTCATTTTTGAAGTGATTGCTGATGAGGAGTTTTTCAGGATTTATATGAGCTGCAGTCTTTAACTTTTGACATGCTGATAACTAGATTCTTTCACTTTGTTTGTAATAACTTAAAGGTTTTTGATATCCAACCGTGTAAAATATATGTTTGTGAATTTATTCAACTGATCTGAAGATTTTAAACAGGAGTGTACTTAGGGCCAAACAGCTATATTCTTCAAGTAAGGACACAAATAGAAGCCACAGGAGCTATACTATAGATGTAGTGTGTGACTGACCTCACTAACAGAACGTCCCCCCACACACACACACAAACCCCCCACCCTCCTCCCCCCTATACCCCTAAAATAAACTGACACAACAAGATTTTCCACAAGTTCAAAGAGCAGTCACTGAGAGAAGATACATCAAGAGGGAAACCAGAGCCATAACTGTATTCTGTTACTGTTACTTCTGTAAGTTAGTTCATTTACTCTGGTTTAGGACATAATTATTCATGTGAGGGAAACTGGCTCATTAGGATTTTAAATATCAGACTTGTGTGACTAACTGAGCAGCTAAATGTGGTTTTATTCAAGAACCAAAATAGGGCAAAGGAGGAGGGCAAAGAAGACATTCAGTGTCACATCTTCTCAGCCAATCACATGCAGCCTCTTCTGTTAAAGTAGAGGTTCACTGACGCTGCTTCGCATTTCATCAAGATTTTCAGATCACGATGACATCTCTGAAACTCGCTGTGTTCCTCATGTGTCTCTGCTGGTGGAGAACAGGTAAGGTGATTTCTTTTGTGGATGCACTTTTGTACTTACAAGTTCATTTACTGAGCAAAAATGAACGCTGTATGCTGTAATGTATTATTTCTCTCTCTTTTCTTTTTAGCTGCGATAAATTCAGAGAGATTGACTGCAATCGTGCGCCAAGACAGGAGTTTTGTATCAGCTAATATTGGAGAAAATGTGACATTAAGATGTTTCTATGAAGGAAATGTTGCAGCTATGATCTATTGGTACAAGCAAACTCTGGGACAAAAGCCGAAGCTCATCTCAAGTTTCTATAAACATGATGCAGAGGGCACTTTTAGTGAAGAGTTCCAGGATGATAAACGCTTCTCACTGAGAGCTAATATTTCTATCAATCACTTAACAATCACAAACCTGCTCCTGTCAGACTCAGCCACATATTACTGTGTGAGCAGCTTTGCTTACAACTTTCACTTTGCAAATGGAACGACTCTGAGTGTGAAAGGTTCAGGTTGGACCATCCCTGCTGTTGTCCGTCAGTCAAAAAGCTCTAAAACCCTGAGTCTGAGCTGTACAGTGAGTGCTGGGAGCTGTGATGGAGAACACAGTGTTTACTGGATCAAAAACTCTGAAGAGTCTCAACCAGGACTCATTTACACTCATGGAGACAGGAACGATCAGTGTGAGAGGAAACCTGATGCTGAGACTAAAACTTGTGTCTATAATTTACCTGTGAAGTCTCTGGAAACTTCTCATGCTGGGACTTTGTACTGTGCTGTTGTCACATGTGGACGTATTCTGTTTGGAAATCAATCTACATCAAACCCAGAAGGTGAGTATAAGCATGTTTCAATCAGTTACATTATAAACCTTCTCAGTAAAATATCAAGATGTCAAGATAATCTAATAATTGACATGTCTGAACTGTCTTAATTCTTGGAGCAGAAATATAATCTTTCAAATCCCTGAAAACCCAGTTTGCATTTCTAGTTTCACATTTCCACTAACATACTGATGAAACTGGAACAACCCCTAATGAATAGGTCACCGGTACAAAAATGTGTTTAATATTTGCTAATGTCTTGCCGTCTACAGATGAGAAAAACTCTCCTGACTCTCTGGTGTTGATCTTGACTGGAGCTCTGGTGTTCACCATCATTCTGGCTGTTTTACTGACTGTCGCACTTTATAGAATGAATAAAGAAGGCTGCTATTGTGCAGGTAAGTGATGCTCATTGGTACGTTGATCTCACTTAATCCATCTCTTTTCATTCCAGTGAATTTATCTCTGGAATGAAAAGAGATTCCAGTCACTTCTGCTTTGCACTTGCTTTCTAACCAGGAGCTGCCTGTTATCTGTCGGCAGTTTCCAGCTTTTTGTAGCATATTGCCTTTATCGCCCCTGCATTCACACCTGTTAATGTCTATTTTCTAGTCTACTACCTTTGGATTTAGAGGAACAGTCGTAGCTCTTTTGTGAGTGAGCCATGTTGCAGTTGTTGAAGTTGTCCTGCATAAGTGCAGGACTTAACCAAATACATATCCAACCGTTAACCATGAGTAAAATGAAACTTTTTGTGTTATCATTCATATTCTCTGAAAAATGGCCAAGAAATCATAAATTCTGCCGGGATGTATATACTTATGAGCACAACTGTAGCTTCTTCTGGCACAAGAGTTAAGTTTGTAACAGAAAAATATGACAATAGATAGCTTAAATATTTCACAGGTACTAGAAACTCTGATAAATAGAGTGCTCAGCATAAATGAGTACACTCCAACAGATTTGTCAGAAAACCTTTACTTTCTTATTGGAATCAAAACACTCCATGGGACACTGTACTACAAAATACTCCCACAAATGTGGGCCATTGATTGCAAACAAGATTTCTGAATTTGCACTAAAAGCACTTTTCCTAACAAATTCATTCAAGACTAAATCTTTTTGGGACTGATGGCTTCAAACTGTATGGCGTCACAAAGGTGAGGAGTTCAAAGAAAAGTGCATGATGCTGACAGTCAAAGACAGTCAAAGTTAGTGAAGGTGGCAGTGTCCTTATGTGGGGCTGCATGAGTGCTGCTGGTGTTGGGGAGCTGCATTTCATTCATAGTATCATGAATTCACAGATGTACTGCTCCATATTGAAAGAGAAGGTGCTACCATCACTCCGTGCCCTTGGCCTTCGTGCACTTTTCCAACATGACAATGATCAGAAACACACTTCCAAGGCCACCGTTGCATTTCTCAAGAGGAACAGGGTGAAAGAGATTCAGAGGCCTCGTCTGTCTCCTGATCTGAACCCAATTGGACACCTATGGGGAATTCTAAAGAGACATCACTCTCCATCCAGCACCTCGACTCTAAAAGAGGTCGTTTTGGAAGAATGGAAGAAGATAGATGTTGCCAACTTGTTCATTCCATGCCTGGAAGACTTGGTGCTGTCCTCAAAAGTCGTGGAGGTCATACACAATACTAGATGTCGTAGTTTTTGTTATGGGGTGTATTCATTTTTGCATCAGCTATTTTGAGTAAAACTGATGATTTTGTAATCTTAGTTATATTATCAATCTTACTTTCATGTTGTGAGTGAAACAAATGTTCTATGAAACTCAGTTTTGTCAAAATTTTGGGAATTGTTCTTGCGTCCATTGAGATACTTTTCAAAGTGGGTGTACTCATTTATGCTTAGCACTGT
Organism: Thalassoma bifasciatum; assembly: GCA_008086565.1. Classification (NCBI taxonomy): domain Eukaryota; kingdom Metazoa; phylum Chordata; class Actinopteri; order Labriformes; family Labridae; genus Thalassoma; species Thalassoma bifasciatum. Next base: position 9,882 of record RPOG01005924.1, read on the forward strand.
ATATGCTTTGTATTCGTTACAGAGAAAATAACGAGAGAAGTGCGTCAGTGATGCTGAAAAATAACTAAAAAAAACTTTTTTTTCCCGACAGGGTCCCAAAGAGCGTCTGTCTCCAACAGCTCAGCTGCTGAGGTAAACATAATCTATCACCTGAAACTTGACGTAATTTACCTGGATTATATTTTTCATAATCTAAAGTGCCGTTAACTGTATTCTAACAATGTATCTGCTTCTTTCTGACTTTCTGAGACTGGTGTTCTGCTAAAACTGCGAGACTCTTAATCACAGAGTCCAAATCCCTCCAAGATTTTTGTTTCCAAAATGTGGATTCTTTACAGTCGTTTAAAAAAACATCTGGGCTTTGAGTCAAATTCCTGAGTTATCGCTCTTTTAAAGAGAAACTCTGGGATTTTTAGGCTCAATTTTCCTGAAACCTTTTAAGTTATTAATCACATTGAGGGACAGTAAAAATCCCCAGAGTTAGAGAGTCTGTTTATACCTAGTTGACTCATCAGATTTCTTCTTTTAACAGAGTTATCAAGAAGAAAACCTCCATTACGCTGCTCTGAGGGATCAGAGGGTCAACAGACCAAGAGCACCGAGGGACAACAGGAGGGATGAATGTGTTTACTCCGGTGTCAGGAAGTAGACCTGAGCTTTGTGATTTGTTTTAAATGCATTTTCATACACCCCCTTGTTCTTTCAAATAAATATTTTCTTTTCAATAAATACAATTTATTAATTGGGACTGGATTGAAATAAACATTGGTTGGATGAAAATGTTATCTTCAGTAGCAGCTCACCTATTATATTAAAGTATCCCTTTTTTGTATGTCAGTGTATGTCAATGTGCTCACTTTTTACACAAGAACACTTCACAGTGTTTCACCAAAAACACTGAAAATTCAGTGAAAAACAATCTTCATTTACACAGAATGGCGAGAGCCTAAAAACACTGCAGAATGTATAACATGCCTGTGGTTGGTGATATGAACCATGTACATGATAACGGTTAAAAGGCTGAAGAAAAGGTGAACGGATCACCTGGCGTTTACGTTGAAAACTTCTTCGTCATTTGCAGAAACGGTGCAATAGATGCACATTTTGTTAAAGGCAGTCGGCAGATTCAACAGCACAAGAACAAGATGGTAAGTCACAATTACTGCTGCTGTTTGGTTCACGCATGGCACAGTGAAGGTTTACTGCGCGCGCGCACACACCCACGCACACACACACACACAGCAGAGTGTGACATCAGTGTTTCCACTCTGGAGGCTATTTACAAAAGTTTGCATTTTAGGTCAGCTAAAACACTGTTTCCATGTACACAAGAGGCCAAAATGCAACAATGGTTTTGTGTGTCACTTGAACACTGTTGTCTCCTGAATGTGAGAATGTATCAACCAAGAGTTTTGACAGATTTGAAAGTTTTGTCTTTGAAAGTTTTAGTTAAATTGATCAAACTGACTTGAGGCTCCATGACAGATGTTGACAACACAAAAATAGCATTTTACTCATTTTCATTTAATTGTTTGTGTTTTATCTATTTTTTTAAGACCCTTGGTGTTTGGTTAAAAAGTCCCTGGTCAATAGAAATAACTAGTTTGACAAATGAAGGTGTACTGTAGGTTTTTGCAGATTCAATCACACACACACACACACACACACACGTTGGATAAACTGGGAACTTTTGCTCTGTATAGTCTCTGTTTCACAGGAACAACATCTATTTTTAAATCTTTTAGGGGTGCAGATGGCCTAGTGGATATGGCCGTGCAACTTGAGGTTTGCCCTTGAGCAGGTGGCCCAGATTCAAAACTGACCTGCGGCCTGTTTCCCGCATGTCACCCCCCACTCTCTCTCCCCCTTTCCTATCCTGAGTCTCCATGACAACAACTCCCTGACTGATGGAGCTTAGCAGTGAGAAGAGAGATTTGTGATTTTTTTCCGCTTGTGATTTCTGTGATTTATTTGGTATTTAGTAAAATCTAGGACAAAAGAGAAGAGGAACGCTGAACAGGAGAGTGGCAGAGTTAGTGGTCAAGGCTAAAACTAGAGCGAGAGGCTAAAACAAGAGCTAGAGGCTTCAACGCCAGCTACGGGCTAAAACACATGCTAAAGGCTGAAATGGGCTAAGCTGTTTGTAGAACTGTGAACACGACAGCAGTTCATTGTGTTGAAGAGGGGGCTGGGTCAGACAGCAGAGGCAGCCTCAGGTCTGCCACCCATCCATCCATCCATTTTCTTAACCGTCTATCCTGCTATTCAGGGTTGCAGGTGGCTGGAGCCTGTCCCAGCTGTCATTGGGATAGGCGGGGTACACCCTGGATTGGTTGCCAGTCAATCGCAGGGCTGACATACAAACAATCATTCATGCACACACTCACACAATTTAGAATAATCAATTAATCTAATGTGAGCATGTTTTTGGTCTGTGGGAGGAAGCTGGAGTCCCCGGAGAGAACCCACGCAACATGCAAACTCCACACAGAAAGGCCAACCATGCCCGAACGGGGAATCGAACCGGTGACCTTCTTGCTGTGAGGCTGGAGCGCTACCAGCTGCGCCGCTGTAGGTCTGCCACCCTCACACTTAATTTTATATTTCATTTTGCGAGGTTTGAGACCCAGGACCAAACTTAAGCATAATCTGTCCATTCCAGGAGCCCTAACATGTGGGAGCCTGAACACAGTGCCTCACATCACTCCAAATGACTTTGTTCCATAAGTTCTGAGGCTTGTCTCTGTGCTGTCTGGCATATTGTAAGTAGGACACTTTGTGGCATTTGTGTAGAAATGGCTTCCCTCTGGCAACTCAACCATGCAGCTCATTTTTCTCCAAGTGCCTCCTTATTGTGCATCTTGAAACAACCAGACCACATTTTTTCAGAGAGGTCTGTACTTCAGCTGAGGTTGTTTGTGGATTTTTCTTCACATCCAGTACAATTTTCCTGGCAGTTGTTGCCATTTTTGTTGGTCTACCGGAGCATGGTTTGGTTTCAACAAAATCCCTCATTTTCCACTTCTTAGTCAAAGTTTGAACACTGTTTTTTGTTATTCTCAATTCCTTGGATATCCTTTTAAATCCCTTTCCTGTTTTATACAGTTCAATCACCTTTTCCCACAGACCTTTTGACAACTCTTTTGCTTTCCCCGTTACTCAGAATCCAGAATGTCAGTGCAGCACTGACATGCAAGAACATGATGAAAGATGCAAGCGTCTGCCAGGAGCTCAGAAACTCACTGAGCTTTTATATACACACACACACACACACACACTGGTTATAGGCTAATAGATCACAGGTGAGGATGGTTACCTTTAGTGGACATGCAGACACATTTTTGTCAACTTGTGTTCATGTTATCAGGACAAAATCACTATGGGATGTAAATGTTTGATCAAGGCCATTTTGTAAACTTCTGTTGTCATTATGATTTAAAAAGAGCAAAACCAGTTGTTTGTCAATAAATGGCTTCATCCAACCATTACCCATAAGCGAAAGTTACGTTTTTGTGTTATCGTTTGTTTTCTTTGCAAAATGGCCATGAAATCATTAATTCTGCTGGGATATGTAAGATTATGAGCACAAATATAAAATACCACAGTGCAGGAACTGTAATAACTACAAGATAAACACTGTTTTAAATGTTATCAAAATCCAACATTGTCAAATGTGTATTTGTAAAATGTTTCAACTGGTCTGAAGAAATTGATTAGAAGTGTACTAAGGAGACTGACACAGAGTTACATACTTCACAGATCAACGCACATACAAGCCACAAGAGCTGAGACAAATATAGATCAAAAAAGGGTGCTAGGTAAAAAGAATAGCGTGTGATTGAACTTTCTAACAGAACCCCCCCACCCTTCCGCCCCCAACTCCACCCCACACCCCTACAATGAACTATCAATACAACAAGATTTTCCACAAGTATAAAAAGCAGTCACTGATAAAAGAGGCATCAAGGGGGAAACCAGAGCCATAACTGTATTCTGTTACTGTAACTTCTGTAAGTTAGTTCACTTACTCAACTTTAAGATATAGTAATGAATTTGAGGGAAACTGTCACATAGTTATTTTAAAAGTATCAGACTTATGTGACTAACTGAGCAGCTAAATGTGGTTTTCTTCAAGAACCAAAATAGGTTAAAGGAGGAGGGCAAAGAGGACGTTCAGTGTCACATCTTCTCAGCCAATCACATGCAGTCTCTTCTGTCAAAGTCGGGGTTCACTGTTGAGGCTACACATTCATCAAGTTATTTAGATCATGATGACATCTCTGAAACTCGCTGTGTTCCTCATGTGTCTCTGCTGGTGGAGAACAGGTAAGATGATTTCTTTTTTGGATGCACTTTTGTACTCACAAGTTCATTTACTGAGCAAAAATAAACATTGTATGGGCTTTAATGTGTTATTTCTCTCTTTTCTTTTTAGCTTCGATAAATTCAAAGAGACTGACTGCAGTTGTACGCCAAGACAGGAGTTTTATATCAGCTAATATTGGAGAAGATGTGACATTAAGATGTTTCTATGACGGAAATGCTGCATCTAGGATTCATTGGTACAAGCAAACTCTGGGACAAAAGCCAAGACTCATCTTAACTTTCTTTGCACATGATACAGAGGGCATTTTTAGTGAAGAGTTCCAGGATGATAAGCGTTTCTCACTGAGAGCTAATGTTTCTATCAATCACTTAACAATCACAAACCTGCGCCCTTCAGATTCAGCCACCTATTACTGTGTGAGCAGCTTTGCTTACAACTTTAACTTTGCAAATGGAACTACTCTGAGTGTGAAAGGTTCAGGTCAGATCATCTCTGCTATTGTCCGTCAGTCAAAAAGCTCTAAAACCCTGACCCTGAGCTGTACAGTGAGTGCTGGGAGCTGTGATGGAGAACACAGTGTTTACTGGATCAAAAACTCTGAAGAGTCTCAACCAGGACTCATTTACACTCATGGAGACAGGAACGATCAGTGTGAGAGGAAACCTGATGCTGAGACTAAAACTTGTGTCTATAATTTACCTGTGAAGTCCCTGAACTCTTCTCATGCTGGGACTTTGTACTGTGCTGTTGTAACATGTGGACGTATTCTAGTTGGAAATGGATCTGAATCAAACTCAGAAGGTGAGTATAAGCATGTTTCAATCAGTTGAATTATAAACCTTCTCAGTAAAATATCAAGATGTCAAGATAATCTAATAATTGACATGTCTGAACTGTCTGGGGGTTAATTCTTGGAGCAGAAATATAATCTTTCAAATCCCTGAAAACCCAGTTTGCATTTCTAGCTTCACATTTCCACCAACATACTGATGAAACTGGAACAACCCCTAATGAATGGGTCACCGGTACAAAATTGTGTTTAATATTTGCTGATGTCTTGCCGTCTACAGATGATAAAAACTCTCCTGACTCTCTGGTGTTGATATTGACTGGAGCTCTGGTGTTCACTATCATCCTGGCTGTTTTACTGACTGTTGCACTTTATAGAATGAATAAAGAAGGCTGCTATTGTACAGGTAAGTGGAACTGATTGGTACACTGATCTTGCTCAATCTGCACTGTTAAAAATTTTAAGAGTATTATTTCGCAGTTAAATGTTGTAATCAAAAGCCCCTGTGAGATCACAAATAATACCTGTAAAAACTGCTGTGACACTAGACTTCATAGGATTTAACTGATGTTTTAAAGTAGAATACTGAAATCAAACTCCTCTGTAGTATTGCAGCATGTTACTGTAAGTTTTGAATGTGTTGAAAGGACTTCTGGGAACTTAATTAACAGAAGGTGCCATCAAACCTAGTAAAAGTTGTTTTGACTTTTACATAAAAAATGTTACAATGATAAGGATCTAGCCTGAAAAGAAATAGAAAGGCATACATTTTAGAGGAAAATACTGATTTACCTTGTAACCATGAGTGAGGAAGGGACACAGTTGACATGAGAGCCTGCTACACTTGGAGACACAAGACATAGACCGGCTGTCTCCGCTCCACAGTGAAGACTGGCTGTTTCCAACACATGGAGTAGACCCACTGTCTATGCCACATGGTGTGAACAGACTACTCCACAGTGATGAATGGACAGCCTGAGAGAAGACAGTTTTCGTCACTTGTGTGATACACCCATGTACAGCAGGCTGTCATGTTCACTACCTGCCCTCCTCACTCATGGTTACATGAAAGCTGTAAAACTACGGAATGAAAGTGTAAACGAACAAGAAATCACCGTAATATCACTTATCTTGCAGTTTTCAAACTACAATATAAAGTTATTTCATGAAGAATTCCTGTAACATTGAGGCTGTGAAGTTACAAGAAGTTACTGTGAGACTATCTAGCGATATATAACTAAAGATTACAGTGAAAGTCAATTTTCTTTTTCTCCCAACAGGGTCTGAAAGAGTGTCTGTCTCCAACAGGTCAGCTGCTGAGGTAAATATAATCTGTCACCTGAAACTTGATGTAATTTACCTGGATTATATTTTTCATAATCTAACATGCCGTGTCACAGCTTATTTAGGCACTGAGAAGTAATGTGGGCAAGAGCAGAGTTAACTATATTCTGACAGTGTATCTGCTTCTTTCTGATATTCTGGGACTTTTGTTCTGTCAAAACTGCAAGACTTTAAATAATAGAGTCCAAATCCCTCCAAAATTTTATTTCCAAAATGTGAATTCTTTACAATCATCTCAAAAAACATCTGGGCTTTGAGTCAAATTTCTGAGTTATCGCTCTTTAAAGGAGAAACTCTGGGATTTTTAAGCTCAATTTTCCTGAAACCTTTTAAGTTACAAATCACATTGAGGGACAGTAAAAATCCCCAGAGTTAGAGAGTCTGTTTATACCAAGTAGACTCATCAGATTTCTTCTTTTATCAGAGTTATCAAGAAGAAAACCTCCATTATGCTGCTCTGAGGGATCAGAGGGTCAACAGACCAAGAGCACCGAGGGACAACAGGAGGGATGAATGTGTTTACTCCGGTGTCAGGCAGTAGACCTGAGCTTTGTGATTTGTTTTAAATGCATTTTCAAACACCCTCTTGTTCTTTTAAATAAATATTTTCTTTTCAATAAATAAAGTTTAGTTATTGGGACTGGATTGAAATGAAAATTGGTCAGATGAAAATGTTATCTTCATTAGCAGCTCATCAATTGTATTAAAATATCCCTCTTTTGTATGTCAGTGTATGTCAATGTGTGCCTACTTTGACTTTTTTAATTGTATTTGGCCTTAAGAGCTGCAAGCTAAAAAGAAAAAGAGAAAAATAAAGGATCAGTGTGTGTATTGGATGCAAAAGGATGCCCCCTTTACGATGTCATCATAAAGTCTGAGCAATGAAAAGGAAACCAGAGGCAAAAAAGATGTTTACACAACAACACATCACAAGGTTTCACCAAAAACACTAAAATTGCATTAAAAAAACCCTTCACTTTCACAGAATGGCAATGGCCTAAAAAAATGCTGCAGAATGCATATCAGGCCTGTAGTTGGTGATATGAACCATGTACATGACAATTTAAATGCTGAAGAAGAAGTGAGCTGATTTTCTTGCTTTTACATTGAAAAGTTCTTCATCATTTGCCGAAACGGTGCAATAGATGCACTTTTTGTTGAAAGACCATCAGCAGATGCAGCAGCACAAGAGCGAGATAGTAAGTCAATATTACTACTGCTGTTCAGTTCACGCATGGCACAGTGAAGGTTTAATGCACGCACGCACGTACACACACACAACAGCTGTTATTAAATCTTACATGCAGTTGCTTCATGGTTGAAATTGACTGTTAAGATTTTCTAAGTGATCTTGGAAAAAGTCTCATATATGTTTGGCTATAATCCCCAACTTAAAGTGAGGTAACCAGCACTATAATAAGAAATTTCTGAATGCTAAGTCCTAGCTTCACAAAATGAACTGGATGAGGTGGAATAGACTGGATTTATTTATGGCACATCAGAGTCTCTATGACAACATCACCCCGGCTGATAAAGTTTAGCAGTGAGAAGAGAGATTTGTGTTTTTTCTTGAGTGAAAACAATTTCTGTGGCTTATATAGTAGTGATAATAGAAAAAGGAGCCGAAGTGTCTGAGAGAAAAAAGACAGAAGGGCAAAGGGAAGCTGAACAGGAGAGCGATTGAGCTAGTGGTAAAGGCTACAACACAAGTTAGATGCTAAACATCAGCGAAAGGCCAAAACATCAGCTAGAGGCTAAAACATGAACTGAGGGCCAAATACAGGATACAGGCCAAAACATGAGCTAAAGGCTAAAACACAGGCTAAAGGCAAAAACATCAGCTAAAGACCAAAACACAGGCTAAAGGCTAAAACATCAACTAAAGGCCAAAATACAGGCTGAAGGCTAAAGGCTAACACAGGGGCTAAGCTGTTCGTAGAAATGTTCATTTCAACCTGTAATCTGTAATCTGTCGATTCAAGAAGCCCTCAAATGCAAAAGTCTGCTCACAGCACCACAAATGTGGAAGAAATCTTAAACCAACAGGCCAAAATATTTCAAGAAAGAAATTCTTTCATGTCTGTACTGTTTCTGTTTCCTATCTTCTGCATGACAGTTAACCATATATAAAAAGTTAGGTAATCCTTATAAGCTAGCTAATTCAACAATACCATATCAGTAGTAATTCCAAATCATCATCTCATAACAGTTAAACAGCTTGTTCACAGACAAACCCAGTGGAACCAAATGGTCCAAAGGTAACATCATGTATTCCCTTTTTATTTTTAAATACATGGTGCCAGCTCAACCAGTGTAACCAGAGTCCATGACTTCTTATGATAGTAGGTCAGGGGATTGAGATGGCCACTCCAGAACCTTCCCTTTATTCTGTTGTAGCCAACTGCAGGTTGAATTGGCCTTGTGTTTTGGAACATTGTCAAGTTGAAATGTCCGTGTACGCCCCATATGCAGCTTCTTGGCTGATGAGTGATAATTTTCATCCAGTATTTACTAGTCACATGCTGTATTCATCTCACCATCAGTTTTGACCGGGTTTCCTGAGCCTTTGTAGCTCACACATCACCAAAACATCATCACTCCAAATGACTTTGTTCCAGAAGTTTTGAGGCTTTTTGTAAGCAGGATACTTTGTGGCATTTGTGTAGAAATGGTTTTCTTCTGGGGATTCAACCATGCAGCCCATTTTTCTCCAAGTGCCTCCTTATTGTGCATCTTGAAACAGGCAGACCACATTCCTACAGAGAGGGCCTGTATTTCAGCTGAAGTTATTTGTGGGTTTTTCTTTGCATCCAGAACAATTTTCTTGGCTGTTGTGGTTGAAATTTTTTGGTCTGCCTGACTGTAATTTAGTTTCAACAGAATCCCTCATTCCCCAACACCGGCTATTGGCATCCTTAATTCCTTGGGTATCTTTTTATGTCCCTTTCCTGTTTTATACAGTTGGATTACCTTCTTCCACAGATCATTTGACAACTCTTTTGCTTTACCCATGACTCAGAATCCAGAAATGTCAGTGCAGCACTGACATGCAAGTACATGATGAAAGATGCAAGCGTTTGTCAGGAGCTCAGAAACTCACTGAGCTTTTATACACACACACTGGTTATAGGCTAATATATGGTTATCTCTAGAGACATTCAAACCCATTTATGTCAACTTGTGTTCATGTTATCAGGACAAAATCACTATGGGATGTAAACGTTTGATCAAGGCCATTTTGGACATTTCTGTTGTCATTATGATTTAAAAAAGAGTAAAACTAGTTGTTTGTTAATAAATGCTTCATCCAACCACAAACAATGAGTAAAAGTTAATTTTTTGTGTTATCATTCGTATTCTTTTCAAAATGGCTGAGAAATTATAAATATTTGAAATTTTTTCAACTGGTCTTAAGATTTTGATTAGAAGTGTACTCAGGGGACTGACACAGAGTTACATTGTTCACAGTTCAACACACATACAAGCCACAAGAGCTGAGATAAATATAGATCAAAAAAGGGTGCTAGGTAAAAACTATAGCCTGTGATTGAACTCACGAACAGAACCCCCCGCCCCCCACCCCACCCCACACCACACCCCCACGTTGAACTGTCAAAACAACAGGATTTTCTACAAGTACAAAAAGCAGTCACTGATAAAAGAGACAGCAAGGGGGAAACCAGAGCCATAACTGTTGCTGCTACTGATTCTTGTGTAAGCTATTTCAGTTACTTCACTCTAAGATAAAATTATTCATTTGAGGGAAACTGGCTCTTTGGGATTTTTAATATCAGACTTGTGTGACTAACTGAGCGGCTAAATGTGGTTTTATTCAAGAACCAAAACAGGGCAAAAGAGGAGGGCAAAGAAGACATTCAGTGTCACATCTTCTCAGCCAATCACATGCAGCCTCTTCTGTTAGAATAGAGGTTCACTGACGCTGCTTCACATTCATCAAGATTTTCAGATCATGATGACATCTCTGAAGTTTGCCGTGTTCCTCTTATGTCTCTGCTGGTGGAGAACAGGTAAGATGATTTCTTTTGTGGATGCACTTTTGTACTTACAAATTCTTTGTCACAAAGACAAACTTTGCATGGCTCTCATGTATTATTTCTCTCTCTTTTCTTTTTAGCTGTGATAAATACAGAGAGTTTGACCTCAGCTGTGCATCAGGATAGGAGTTTTGTATCTGAAAACATTGGAGAAAATGTGACATTAAGATGTTTCTATGACGGAAAGGTTGCAGCTAGGATGCACTGGTACAAGCAAACTCTGGGACAAAAGCCACAACTCATCTCAACTTTCTCCACTTTGAGTAAAGAGTTCCAGGTTGATAAACGCTTCACACTGAAAGCTAATAATTCTGTCAATCACTTAACAATCACAAACCTGCTCCCGTCAGACTCAGCCACATATTACTGTGTGAGTGGCTACGCTTACAACTTTTACTTTGCAAATGGAACTACTCTGAGTGTGAAAGGTTCAGGGGGGATCATCTCTGCTATTGTCCGTCAGTCAAAAAGCTCTGAAACCCTGAGTCTGAGCTGTACAGTGAGTGCTGGGAGCTGTGATGGAGAACACAGTGTTTACTGGATCAAAAACTCAGAAGAGTCTCAACCAGGACTCATTTACACTCATGGAGACAGGAACGATCAGTGTGAGAGGAAACCTGATGCTGAGACTAAAACTTGTGTCTATAATTTACCTGTGAAGTCTCTGGAAACTTCTCATGCTGGGATTGTGTACTGTGCTGTTGTCACATGTGGACGTATTCTGTTTGGAAATGGATCCGTATCAAACCCAGAAGGTGAGTATAAACATGTTTCAATCAATTACACTATTAACAGTGTCAGTAAGAGTTGCAAAAATAGGCTGAGTGTACTGAGACTAAAATATATCTATATAATACGATCTAACTTTGTATGACAGTCAAAGTAATCTCATAAGAGACACATTTGAGCAGTTTATCCTTGTTTCAGAAATATAAACTTCAAAAAACCCGGTACAAATTGATCATTTGTTCTAAAAAACAGAATTTTGAATATAACATGATGTTTTACTGTCTACAGACATTAAAAACCCTCCTGACTCTCTGGTGTCGATCCTGAGTGGAGCTCTGGTGTTCACTATCATCCTGGTTGTTATACTGACTGTCACACTGTATAGAATGAATAAAATAAGCTGTCATTGTGCAGGTAAGTGGTGCTGATTTTTAATGTGTCTCCTTACATTAGAATGAACTCATCTTTGTGTCACCTCTGCACTTGCTACCTAACCACGAGCTGTCTGTGATCTGTCAGTAGTTTCTCAGCTTTTTGCAGCACATTGTCTGTGCATGTATGTACTTTCCAACAGCGGTGGATCTGTTTTTAGTGAGCCATGTTGGAGTTACTGAAACTGTTTCATGTCAGCTCAGAATTTATCCAAATAGCTTCATCTGGAACCAGAGTGTATTACATTAATGAAATCTATGACAATAAAGAGCTAAAGTATTTCACAGGTGCTAAAAAATCAGACAAACATTTGCTTTGTTCTCCCTACTGAGACAATAGCTGGAGGAAAATGTGTGTTGAACCTTTGAACGTTGAAAATCCATGATACTACCCCCATTTTGTGACTAATCTGTTGAAATACAAGTACTTTAAATGCAGCACCAGTTACAGCCTCACTACTCAATGTGAGGCTGCAACTGGTGCTGCATTTAAAGATCATAATAATATAATAAAAATAATATCATTCTGCCATTGTCTATCATTTATCTGTGAGTAATGATCTTTTCAGACTGTATAGATCAGCAGGGAGAGTTCAAGCTGGAATATTAAAAATGAAAAAGTGTTAAGAGAGGGAAATGTTGCAGATCTTAGCACTTGGTTCAACCTATATTCAGATCTCTGAGCTGCTTTGTGAATGAATTTTAAAAGCTAACACTTTAGCGAAAATGTCAAAAGGTTAAAGTACACTAAAATATGACGATGACTAATGGGCATTTATGTCTAAATAGTGAGACTTAATCTATATCAGCTGCCAAAATGAACACTGTCTGGCAGATAAAGCTGCTCCCCGTCGTCCTAAACTTTGACCTCGGCCTCTACAGGCCTCACGTTTCCTTGGCTCTCTTAGCATTAGGACTGTGGAGTGATAAAAATAAAAATTAAATAATTATTTTACTAGTTCCTTTGTCCCTAGTCTGAAATCAGATGGCTCCAATGCAGACTTGACTACACCTGTTCTGTGTTGCTCCATATTAAGGCTGCATGTGTTTTGTGTTCTTGTCTCTTACTCTGCTTGTTTTCAGGTGAAGAGACTGAATTTTATCAATCAGGTTCACTCAGTGACAGCCTCTAAAAGCTCACCGCTGCTTGAAGTAGTGAGAGGCCTTTGAAGTTGAGGACTGCTGCCTCTTATTCTGAAATTTTGTTGTTTGTTCAATTTGTGCACATTATTTCCGGTGTTTTATTAAGAAATCCATTTGTATTGTTTAAGGTGTGTTTTGGTTTTTTTTTCAAGTGAATCTTTTGTGGACTGTTGTTAGCCCCACACGGCCACTTTTAGCCGGGGCACAATGCTCCATATTGCGCTTTAACTGTCGTGTTGTCATTTTTGTCGAGTTTGGGTCTGTCTTTTGTGGATTTAGCGTTTTGTTCTTGTCAAGACTTTTTTGTGGTCCTTATCTTATGTTCTTCCTGTTGGATTTTATATTTCTTGGTCTCAGTGTCTGGTTTGAACAAAAAGAGCAATGGTTTGGTCGGATTCGCTTTGTCAATCAAAATATCAACTGCAACGCACACACAGTCCTGAGAAATGTTTTAGACTAGAAAACAGTGCTTTTGAATACTTTTGAATGTTTTTATTTCCACTCTGCTTTTTAGTGATGTCTATTATTCCAGGTCGTATATAAAAGTGTATCCAAATAAAGCATATTTTGTTTCCCATGACAGGGTCTCAAAGAGCATCAGCCTCCAACACATCAGCTGCTGAGGTAAACATTATCTATCACCTAAAAAGTTGATGTACTTTACCTGGATCAGCTTTATTCATGACCTTACACGTGCTGTCTTACAGTTTATTTAGGCATTGAAAAGTAATGAGGACTCATCTCTATTTTTATGATTAATTTTCTTCTCTCTGACTTTCTGAACACAAATCCCAACAAAATTTAAATTTCCAAAATACAGATCTTTTGCAATCATCTCAAAAAACATATGGGCCTGGAGACAAATCCTGAGTCATCACCTTAAAAAGGAGAAACTCTGGGATTCATAACCTCAGTTTTACTAAGACCTTGCATTGCCTATAGCTATGAGCCTCATTAAAGGAGGGTTCATATCCTCAGAGTTAGAGAGTCTGTTTATACCAAGTTGACTCATCAGATTTCTTCTTTTAACAGAGTTATCAAGAAGAAAACCTCCATTATGCTGCTCTGAGGGATCAGAGGGTCAACAGACCAAGAGCACCGAGGGACAACAGGAGGGATGAATGTGTTTACTCCGATGTCAGGAAATAGAGACACACCTGTGCTTTGGGATTTGTTTTATGTATTTTTGTTCACCCTCTTTTTCTTTCAAATGAATATTTCATTTTTAATAAATATAGTTTTCAGAGCAATGACATCTGCCACAATCAATAAATGAAACCTTCAAAAGTTGCTCATCTACTGTATTATAACAAAGCCTGTCCTCTTCTGTGTGTCAGTGTGTCTTCTTTGAACATTAAAACTGTATAACATCTTAACAGAGCTTAACATAAAAAAGGGAAAAATAAGACAAAATGTATTTGATGCAAATAGATGTCACCATTTTGTGTTATCACACATTTCAAGCAATGAATCTGACAGCAAAGGCCAGAAGATAACTGAAACTGAGAATGTATCACTCAATGTTTTTCTGGTCGAATTTGACAGATTTAAAGTTTTTTTTCATGGAAATATAAGGTAGTTTATTTAGACTGACCCAAGGTTTCATGACAGACATCAAAACTCAACTCAAGTATGCATTGTATTTATCAGATATAAAATGATGAACAAATTTGTTAAGGTTTGAGAATTTTGCTGACATCTTGCTTTTGTCCACCAAATGTATTTAAAAGGAAATTTAAAATGAAACTCTCGAACTGTTCAACATTGTCATGATTTTGAAAGTTTTTTTAATGGTTGTTCTCTTACCTCAGTCTTGGCTTGTCTCAGTCTTGACTACTAAAAGTCTTGTCTTAGTCTCAGTGCATTCTGGTCTTGGTAGAGTCTTAGTTGTCTTGAGCAGGACGTGAGACAGATCCAGATCTTTTTCTTGTTTTTTTTTTTTTTTTTTTTTTTTTTTTTTTTTTTTTTTTTTTTTTTTTTTTTTTTTTTTTTTTTTTTTTTTTTTTTTTTTTTTTTAAGAATTATGAGTCCTCCATCTTAACTGTGAAGGTGCCCTCCAATTTCTCAAGACGGATTGGAAGAATCTGCCCACAGGTTGGATTTGCGTGACTTAAGACACACAGGGTGGATGTCCACTGTGTTCCTCTACTGTACTGAAGTCCAGAGGAAAGTCATGGTTCAATAAGCCACACTAAAATAGTCACATAACCCCATCCTTACTTCTCCTTGTCACTCAGTTTCTTCAGTCTTGGGTCCATTGATGCAGCCTGAGTGGTGGGGAACTGCTCAAAAAAATCTCTCCACCATTAAATATAGTGAATCCCACTGTAATTTCACATCCAGGAAGAGTGTATGCTGAGGCAAGTTTAGAAAACAACAGAAAGAGCTAAGTTAAACCACACATCTGTCGTACCAATGAAAGTATATGTACGTTTTACGATAAGCATTATAGAATAATCATTTCTTTATCTTAATTTATATTCATCTCAACTTATAACAACACAATGAATCAGTAGTAGACGTAAAATATGTTTCTGACTAAGTTGCTGCTTTTCTTTAAAGACAAATTCAGCCATGTTGGACCGCCTCATCCACACTTCAACTGCCTGGACTCTTGTCACCTTGACACAATCTGGCATTTCTGGATGTGCTGTGAAGTTTAGTGTGTGGGCAAAGCATCCAACCTTTAGGACATTAAGCCTTTGCACAGCCACATCCATGTTCCCTGTGTTGTCATCTGTGGCTGCTTCAACTTTGTCCCTAACTTTGAAATGGTCTTGGATTTTGTCTGTCTGTGCTCCATAGACAGCTTTGGTTTTAGGACCCTGCCTTTAACTGCACCATTCCTTATGTAATATAACGTAACAGTCAGATAGTTGTCCAGATTAAGGCTTGACCAGCCATCTGCTGTTACAGCTGCCTTTGTAACATCCTCTAGATCCTTTATTAAACCGTTCTTTTAGACAACATACTATGCAGGAATCATCTGGTTGGACAGGATATCTCTTGAAGGGGGGGTGTATCTGGGGTGTAGTTTTTTTTGTCATCTCCCTGCAAAATGAAAAACTAATATATTCATATACGTTCATATATTTTAATATCATTCATAAATCGCATTCTCATTTTGAGTCATCATGACAATTTTCTTTTTGCAATTTTGCTGAACAGGAGTCATGACCGCTCTTTATTTAGCGATGGTGTCACCTCATATTGTTTTGTCACTGAAGACAAATGCTTTCATAACGTTTCATTGTGAACCTTAACCTACCAGAAAGCTGGGTCCGCACTATTGTGGAAGATTTGTACCCTTTCACAATAAATTTAGTCACTTTTTGATGACATTTATCCATCATGTCCTGTGACAATTTGCCTTGCGCTGCTATTGTGAATGGCATCTGCTGACTAAAGGGGGGAAGGGGGTGGGCGGAGGAGTTGTGGATGTAACACTGCAGGCAGTGGTACTTGGAGGTACTTGGTCTAACATTGTTTAGAATGGATCAAATAACAGAATATTTGTATCATATTTGTTGCATCTGTCACAGCCTCTGCCTGTTGTTCCTAAATAGAGTTTCTCTCTTCTTGTTTTGACCAGGGATGCTCTCCTATTAAAAACTAACCCCAGTGATGTGCTCTCTCACTCCCATCCCATCAGGACTTAGTAGCTCACACCTAGTTTTTATTCCCACATCTCCAACAGGCAACAGTTTGTCTCCACCAGCAACTCCAGACCTAGATAAACAAGGTGTTCCACAAGGCTCTGCCCTCGGCCCACTTCTTTTCACCGTCTACATACCTGGAGCAGTTTGCAATAGAAGAGTGGTCCATCTGAGAGGTGGAAGAAACTTGTTGATTGTTATAGGAAGTAATTGGTTTCAGTTATTTCTTCCAAAAGGTGTACAACTAAATATTGAGGGTTTTTTTTTCATTTTGTGTAAAATTGTGTCAAATTTAACTTTTTTCTTCATTTTTTGTGTATTTTTCCAACATACATCAAGGAAATAAGCACATATATCAGAAATGGTGTATTTTCTGGAGAAATACAGGGGTGTCCATGCTTTAATCCATGACTGTAAATGGTGATTATGTTGAGTTTAGAGTAAACTTAAAAAAAAAGAAAAAACAGGTATATGTTCATTGATCCCAACAGCTAATGAAGCAGTAGCCAGATCCCATCTGTATCAGCATCAAATGCTGTGTGACATAGTTTCAGGGGTTTTGAGTTTGAGACCCCTGTTGTGGACTCTCTCTGGTCAGATCAGATCCAAAACTAAAATAGATATGAGATTGACTCCATCAGACCCCTGAAGGTTGTATCTAGTACTGACACATATTTAAAACTACATGCAGAAGGGTTCTCATTCATCTCCTTAAAGTTGTATTCATTCATTCATTCAGCCTTTATCTAATCTCAAGATGCCATTGAGAGCATGCTCTCATTTACAATGGTGTCGAGGGTACATTCAAAAACAATAATTGCAAAACAATAAAAGCATAGATAAGAAGAAAAAAAAGTGCATATAGATATTGTAAATAAAGTAGCACAGTTTAAAACAGTTATAAAAATGTATAAAGTGGTTCCTTATTATGGTTTGAAACTGTCCTCTGTCAGTAACTGAATTTGGTTTTATTGTTTTCTGTACAGTTTTCCAACTGTGGGCTGCACAAAAGCTAAAAGATGCCTCTAAATTTTGCATCTACTTCGGGGACTTCAAACATTATTCAGTCACTGGAAGAGGTGAGGTATAATGGCAGATGTCCAGACAGAGCTTTAAGGATGAAAATTAAACAGTGCCTGTTGTGTCTTACTGATAATGAAGGCCAGCCCACTTTGTTGTACAGGTGGAAGTGATGAGTTGAAAACTGTCACCAGTAATGAAACTCAACGCATGATTGGTATTGTAGGTCCTCTTCCCAGTTGTGTTTTAGTACAAGATCTTTTCATTCAACAAGAAGAGCACTCCTGAAGAAGTGACAAAAAAAATATCTAAATGTGACTGCGCGACTGAGTAAACTTTTACCAATTCAGCAGTCAAAAACAAGGAAATGAAAAAAAACAACAACAAAAGAACAGAGAGAAAAATATAATGCACACGCTTCAGGAACTGGCTACATTCA
>RPOG01005925.1:0-17026 GCA_008086565.1 Thalassoma bifasciatum
CCGCCGCTCATGTATCAAACACGCTGCGTGTTCGTGGTAGAAAGTGACGTGACGTAGAAAGAGATCTGCATGGTTTGTTGGAGCGAGTAGTTTGAGGATAAGACGATTAACTCCTGAGTTTGATGAGAAAACTGACACCAGATGATTTTCTTTACATGGAGATGGACGCACGGTTTTTTAGTTGGGGCAATTCAATTCCTAATCTTAGAGTCATGACTTTATTCAAAATCAATTCTCCAATCACAAATTGATATAGTGCATAGTGTGTCCATGAGGCAAATTATGACATCAAACCAGTAGAGTTTTAATCAACTGATTATAGTCCAAAACTGGCAAAAAAAAGAGTGAAAAGTGATCAAAATGTGCAATAAGCAACAAAAATTGGCAAGTAAATTGAGAAATAGTCAAGAAAATAGTCAGGAAGAAGCAAAATATGAGCCAAAAGCAGAAAAAAATGGGCAAAAAGCAACAAAAAACAGCAGGAAATCTGAGGAAAAACTTGGAAAATAGTCAGAAAAGAAGCAAAATAATGGCAACAAAAGTGACAAATTGGAAAGAAAGTTAAGAGAAAAACTTGTTAAATAGTCCAAAAAGTGCAAAAAATGGCAACATAACTTGTGAAGCAACGAAAATTGAGAGAAAGCTTGGAAACAGTCTGAAAGAAGCAGAAAAATGGTCTAACAGCAGAAAAAAAAGAGTAAAATGTTATAAAAATGGGCAAATAGCGACATAAATTGGCAAAAAAATTGAGAAAAAAAACTTGGACAACGGTCAGAAAGAAGCAAATATGGTTCAAATGTGGCAAAAAAGAATAAAAAGTGACTTAAATGGTTAAAAAGCGGCAAAAAATTGGCCAGAAAATTAGTTAAAAAGAAGGAAAAAATTGGCCTGAAAGTGGTTAAAAATAGTGAAAGGTAACTTAAATGGTCAAACAGCAGCAAGAATGCCCCTAAAGCAACAAAAATGGTCAAATATGGTTCACAAACAGCAAAAAATGGCAAAACAAGTGACAAACATTGACGAGAAAATTGAGAGACAACTTTGAAGGTAGATAGAGAGGAGTGAAAAATGGTCCAAAAGTGGCAAAAAAAGAGTGAAAAGTGATCAAAATGGGCAATAAGCAACAAAAATTGGCAAGTAAATTGAGAAATAATCATGAGAATAGTCAGGAAGAAGCAAAAAATGCTCCAAAAGCAGAAAAAAATGGGCAAAAAGCAACAAAAAATGGCAGGAAAATTGAGAGAAAACTCAATAAAAATGGTCCAAATGTGGCACAAAAAAAAAGAGCCAAAAGGGACTAAAATGGGCAAAAAAAAAATTGAGAGGCAACTAGGTAAAAAGGCAAAATGAAGCAAAAAAATCACCCAAAAGAGGCAAAAAAAAGACAGAAAAGTAAATTAAATTTGCAAAAAATCCAACAAAATTGGTGAGAAAATTGAGAGGAATACTTGGAAAAGTGTGAGAAAATGGCAAAAAGCAGCAAAACAATTGGCCAAAAAAATTGAGCGAAAACTTGGAAAATAGTCAGAAAGAAGAAAAAAAATTGGCCCAAAAGTGGCAAAAAATAGTGAAAGGTAACTTAAATGGACAAAAAGCAGCAAAAAATGGCAAAAAAGTGACAATCATTGGCGAGAAAATTGAGAAAAAAAACTTGGACACTAGTCAGATGGAAGCAAGAAATGGTTTTAATGTGGCAAAAAAAGAGTGAAAAGTGATCAAAAAGGGGCAATAAGCAACAAAAATTGGCAAGTAAATTGAGAAATAATCATTAAAATAGTCAGGAAGAAGCAATAAATGAGCCAAAAGCAGAAAAAAATGGGCAAAAAGCAACAAAAAATGGCAGAAAAACAGTCAGTTAGAAATAAAAATGGTTCAAATGTGGCAAAAAAAAAGAGCAAAAAGGGACTAAGATGGGAAAAAATAAAAAATAAAATTGAGAGACAACTAGGTAAAAAGGTAAAATGAAGCAAAAAAAATCACCCAAAAGAGGCAAAAAAAGACAGAAAAGTAAATAAAAAGGGGAAAAAATCCTACAAAATTGAGAGGAAAACTTGAAAAAAGTGTGAGAAAATGGCCAAAAGCAGCTAAACAATTGGCCAAAAAATTGAGCGAAAACTTGGAAAATAGTCAGAAACAAGAAAAAAATAGTGAAAGGAAACTTTAATGGTCAAAAAGCAGCAAGAACGCCCTGAAAAAGCAGCAAAAATGGTCAAATAGGCCAAAAAGCATCAAAAAAGTGACAAACATTGCAAGAAAATTGAGAGAAAACTTAGTCAGAAAGTCAGAGAGGAGCAAACATTGGTCCAAAAGTGGCAAAAAAATGATGAAAAGTGACCAAAATGGGCAAAAAGCAGTCATAAAAAATAAAATCATGGGTTGTTGTTGTGTTGAAATAACCGTCAATGTTCATTTTCAACGATGTGTTTATGCAATGACACAGAAGATGGGGAAAGTAAAAATGATCGCACAGTAAATCACAATTGTAATACAGGGAAAAATCATTTTAATCAGATTATTTTTGCAAATCTTTCAGCTCTAGTATCAGAAGAAGTTCCCATCCCTATTGTCTTTATGTGAAGTGAATCTCCAGGTTTAATAAAAAGTGTTTCGTTTTCTCATCAAACTCTCAACAAGTGTTTTCCTAAAATGTTTGAATCATCTCACAGAATTAGATCCTGAGTCGAACTGGAGCTGACGTAAAAGTTTATCACTCAGGTTGATATTTAAAGAAGTGAAACTCAAGTTTGACAAAGACTTTACATGTTTTCTATCCAGCTAAAGTATTTTCTACACTGTTCTTTGGTATCAGCAGGAGCGAGCAGACGCTGACTGGAGTTTAAAGTTGTTGAGTTTAAAGAAAGCTGCGGACACAAACTTCTGCAGATCTTTTCTTATCTCCGTGCTCCTGCAGAGCGACTTCAGCCTGATAAAAACCTCCGAGCTTTGAGGGCAGATGGAGAATCTGTGGCTTCAGGGTTTTATGTCGAATTAGTGGAGTCACGCTGGTGGTCCTGGCCTCTGACCGCTGTGGGAGAATAAGCCCAGAACGAGCTGACAAAGCCGGCAGATGTTTACGGTGGTGAGCCCTGCGTGAGATTAGAAAGGGATAGAGATGTTTCTGATCTGTCACAGATGGAAGTGGACCCACTTTCTTCGAGTCCCGGATTTATTTTTCTTGCTGCTCCTGCAAGAGAGTGGATTAAAACTTTTATTTAAAGGGTCCGATCGCAGGAGAAACTCAGCGTTTTATAAAGTTGGAAATGTGTTTGTGTTTCTGAGCAATGGTTACAGGCTGGTCTGAAGTAGAAGTACAGTTTATGTTGAAATGTGTGTATATAAGAGTGTTTAACCCCTTACATCCCAGCCAATCCTGGCCTATTTACTATACTATCTTTTTAAGGATTATAACTAAAATACTATCAGGTCAAAATTCATCAGTGACACCTCATTTGAAAGATAAAGTCTCTAGTTTCAGAAAATGTCATGTTTTTATATGTGGCTAAAGTCCACATCAGGATAAATGCAGCTGAAACACTCTTCATTTTTATAATCACTTTGAAAATCAATAACTTCAAGATGCTTCATGTCAGACATGAAACATCCACCACATCACTTCTACACCTTTTTATCAACATCTGGGTGAAATTTGAGCTTTTTAGGTAAAACTTTGTAGGAGTTAGAGAGTTTTTAGTCTCAGGTGTCGAAGCACAGCAGATGAGTTTTTGTTTTCCACAGTCGAGTCTGACGACTTCACGCAAACAAAACCAGCTTCATCAGTGCTCAGTGTCTTCTTTTTAGTCAACTTTGTTCTCTCTGTGAAAAGGTTTGCTAAAATCTTGAAATTTTAGCTCCAAGGTCACAGATTGTACCTCTTTTGAATAGAAATGATTATGCGCGGCAAATGAATAGATTTTTTGGAAGTCTATCGAGCTGTGGCAGGCGTCATGTGAACGTTAAGGCTGTTGGTTACTGTAAGAGTGATTGTTACGGTCGATAGCTGATAAACGAGGCTATTAGGGGACGCTACTGTCTAGTCGGGCAGAGAGCAGTTGTTGTATAAATCAGGCTCTCCTGGCATCAAATCTCCAAGTCTTGGTGCTCGAAGTCTAAGGAAAACAAAGACTTGCAGCTTTGTCAGATTGACATTGAGGAGGAAATGCTCTAAGACTGTGAAGCTGCTGTTATTGATGAGAACGGACACGACAGACAGACAAACAACGGACTTTACAGGAGAAATTTCACCACTTGGAATAATTTGATGAAACAACACTTTTGATATGTTTGAACTCTGGATTCCTCTGGTGGAAAGGAGAGTGAATATTCAGGGTACAGGCGTCAGGATGTGACGTAATGACCCCAAACAGGTAGGACGTCCACGTTGTTGTGAGTGATTCTTTCACTGATTACGTTTTATTGGTGAAGAAAACTGAGAAACAAACTTAGAGACTGAAATGTGAAGAATCTAAACTTTCTAACGTGGTTTGTCGTTCTGATGTTAGTGTTTATACTTTGATGACGTCAGAGGAATTGCGGGTCGTCGACGCCCCTGTAGAGAGTAAGAGGTTAACAGGATAAAATATCTATTTGATTAAATGTATAGCTCTATTAAGAGATTAAGAGTTACGTTTTACTGAAGGAGGATGTGGAGTTGCCGGAGCTGACCTGAGGACCAAAGCAGAGGTTTCATCCCCATCATCCTGCAGAGGATGCCTTAAATAGCTCACAGCCCCCCCTCCTCACCCCCCCTCCCTGCACCACTGTCGCTCGAACAGTTGTTTCTCGATTCTTTCGGAGCTCGACGGTTAAAATAAAAAACTACGTCTGGAAGGATTTTCAACACCTTTATTTGGTTTCATATCACACTCCGCGGCTTCATGTTGAGGTGGAGACAGAAATGAAACATACACAAAGCTCTGTGTTCTGTGAACATTCAGCCGTACGGAGGCCTGCGCGGGACAATGCTGCTATAATCCATTATCTGAAAACAAACAGCGACAGCGTGTCGGACAGTGTGGGGTAGAAAAGCACAGTATTTTTAAAGATTTGTATAGAGTTCTATGACATTTTATAGAGGTTATCTGAACAAAACACTGACGCGTGGATTGCCAAAAAAAAAAAAATACTATATAGATAAAAATGTGATTATTATTAGACTTCTGGGTTATGTAAGAAGCAATATTTATTCTGGATGAATCTCCTTGGTTGTGTTTTATTTTCCCATTTTAAAGTTACATATCATGATGCGTTCACATGTCAGTGTTTTAATGAAGTGTTGCCTAAAGTAGAAACTACAGTTTAAGATTTTTGGCCAATCAAGTGAAATCCAGGTTTTTTACGGCGGCGTCAGGGGCAAACGCACCGAAGGATAAAAGATTGAGCTGCAGAGTTAAAAAACAAAACTAAAGATGAGAGACTAAACATAATGATGCAAAACTAAATAAAACAAATGCACCAGGAACAGTACAAGTGCTCCAATCCTGCAGGGGGCGCTGAGGGAATCTGGATTTAGATGAATCAGCTTTTATTGTGAAATTATTTCAAAGCTCTTGTGCTACATAGAGGTGTTATACCAACTATTAACTGTGACTTTAGCGAAGTTTACTGTAAATTCAGCCAATTCTACCTGAAAACGTGAAGTATCTAGAAAAAAACAAACATATTTTGTAGGTAAAAAAAGTCAAAGTTACAAGAAAAAGTCAAAATTTTGAGACAACGGGTAAATTAAGAGATGAAAAGTCAACCTAATGGAATTAAAAGTCAATATTTTGATGTTGTAAATAAAGTTCAAATTCTGAGATTAAAAAAATGTTGGCATTTTGAGATAAAAAGTCAAAATTATGAGATAAAAGTCAATATTTTATGGTATAACTTCAAAATATTGAGATTAAAAAGACAAAAGTTAAAGCTAAAAAAGTCGAATTTATTGGATTTATGCCAAAAAAATTTAGGAAAAAATTTAAAGCAATGAGATAAAAAGTCAATTTTTGAGATAATAGTTGAAATTTTGCGATAAAATTTATAAATAAAATAAATAAAATTTATAGCAATTTAAATAAAGTCACAATTTATGTGATTAAGGTCAAAGTGATGTAGTGAAAAGCCAAAACTTTGTAATTAAAAGTCAAATTTATGATTGAAAAAGTCAGTATTTTGAGATAAAAGTCCCAAATTTTGTGACAAAAGACAAAGTTTTTCAATAAAAAGTCAAAGTACTGAAATAAAAAGAAAATATTTTGAGGTATAAAGTCAAATTTTTTGATAAAAAAAAAGAAGTAGGGCCAAAGAAAAAGTCAAAGTTACGAGAAAAAGTCAAAATTTTGAGACAACAGGTAAATAATGAGATGAAAAGTCAATATTTTGAGGTTGAAAAGTTAAAATTTTGAGTTTAGAAGTAGAAAACTTGAGATAAATCATCCAAATTATGAGGAAAAAAGAGGAAATTTTGATTTTTAACTGGTGGAATTGGCTTTTATACATTATTCATGTTTATAAACTTTAGAAAATGTTCACTTCAAACAGTAAAGGAGTGTTTTGAATAAATATTTGGGTTTTGAATCTCTTCAGGTTTTGGTTTTAACGCCTCTAAGTATCACAGGAGTTCAGAAACTGTCTCGAAACATTTGATTAGTTTTACGTCATTTAAAAAAAAAAAGCAGCCACGTCTCCAGAGTGAAATCTTTTCAAGTGCGTTTGCCCTTGTAGGCCACCGTAGTTATCTTCTGACGACCACCATCTGCCTGACTCTCATCTCCTTGAATCCCCTCGATCTCGAGTGTGTGTATAAAAAAAAAAAAGAGCAAAAATGTGTAAATTTTGAAAAAAGATATATCTGCAGGCCATCTTGGTAGGAAATATATGAAACTTATATATATGTATACATACAGAAATAAATCCACCAAAAAGATTAGAGGTGCCCCCCCCCCTGTCAGCAGTGAGATGGGGGGGGGGGCACTGACAGTTTTCTCTGTTGTAGATCTGAGTAGATGTAGAAGAATCTTTAAAAGCATCACTGTGGCGTGGAGCTTCTTCACCGAGGTCGTGTTTAAAAACAGACGCGGCTCACAAACCCCCCCCCCCCCCCCCCCCCCCCCCCCCCACCCCCCTCACNTCATCATCATCATCATCGTCCGACATTCGGGTAACCGTTCCTTCTTTTTTCTGCTTCTTTTCTTAATCATTTTTTTTTCATTGATAGATTTTATTCTTTGATTAAGTCTTCATAGAGACTAAGATGTTTTTTGGGTAATTTGTGCAGAGACTTGTGTTCATGTTTTCTATGTTGCTGTAATTTTGTGCTACTGAATCATCATAGAGTCAAACTAATTACTGAAATGAAAAGAGAGAGAAATTTTCCTGTAACTGCACTCTTCCTCCCCCCTGCCCCCCCCCACCCCTGCCCCCACCCCCTCCTCTCAAATCCTCCAGATTTCTTGTATGGCAACCAAAATTCACTGTAAGAAATAAATATAATATTGCACTAATCTTGTTTCCTGTTCCTAAGTTCTTCTTGATCGTGAAGTTTTTGTCTGCTGTGAATTTTTTTTTATTCCTCTTTGCAGTTTGGGATCAGAAAAACCGAACAGGTACGACACACAAACACGGTCCATGTGCAGGAAATGTGGTTATTAGTGTTATTAGTTCAATAAAATAAGTCAAAAGTTTGGCTCGAAAGCAAAAATAAGGAGATGAAAAGACAAATATGGGTTAAAACTTCCAACCAAGGAGATTTAAAAAGTCAAAATTAAGAGATTAAAAATTCACAAGAATGGATTAAAAGTCCCAAAACAAAACAACAATTCAAAATTTACATGTAAAAGTCAAAATGAGGAGATAAAAAGTCAAAAGTATGGACAGACTGTTAAATTTAGGAGATAAAAATGCATAATAATTGGTAAAAGGAAGTTTCAATTGAGGAAAATTCAAAATTAGTTTTTGAAAAAGTCAAAATTAGGAGATTAAAAAGTCACACGTATGGATTAAAAATCCCAAAACAAAACAACAATTCAAAATTAATGTGTTTTAAAGTCAAAATAAGGAGGAAAAAGTCAAAAGTAAAGACAGAATGATACAAATGCATAATTATGGGTAAAAATAAGTTTCAATTGAGGAAAATTCAAAATTAGTTTTTGAAAAAGGAAAAAATAGGAGATAAAAAGTCACAAGTATAGATTTGATTCAAAATAAATAATTAGAATTTTAAATTAAGGGTGAAATAAGTCAATAAGTGGGGGGAAAGACAAAAGTATGGAAAAACTGTTGAATTTAGGAGATAAAAATACATAATATTAGGTGAAAAGATATTTAAAAGTAAGGAAAATTCCAAAGAAGGAAAATTAAAACGTCATAAGTATTTATTTAATGTCAAAAAAGGAATTTACAATTCAAAATTTTACGTGCAAAAGTCAAAATAAGAAATTAAAAATTTTAAATTAGGAGGAAAAAAAGTTAAAATGTGGGGGAAAAAAGACAAAAATATGGACAGAATGTCAAATTTAAGAGATAGAAATACACAATTATGAGCTAAAATTCCATACAAGAAGATTTAAAGTTATTACAAGAATGGATTTGAAGTCAAAATAAGGAATCACCTATTTAAAATGTACGTATAAAAGTCAAAATAAGGAGAAAAAAAGTCAATAGTATGGACAGAGTGTCGAATTGAAGAGATAAAGATACATAATTATGGGTAAAAAGAAGTTTCAAACATGGGTAATTCAAAATAAGGAGATTTTTAAAAGTCAAAAAAGAAAGTATAGTAAAGATTTGTTGTCAAAAATAAATTAAAAAATTAAATTAAGGGGGAATAAAGACAAAAGTTTGGAAATAATGTCAAATCTAAAAGATAAAAATGTGAATTACATGTTAAAATTTCAAACAAAGAAAATGTCAAAGGTCAAAATTTGGATATAAAAAGTCACAAATTTAGATTTAAAGTCAAAAAAGGAATTTAAAAAGTCAAAAGTAAAGACAGAATGTCAAATAGAAGAGATAAAGAAAAACATAATTGTGGGGAAAAGGAGGTTTCTAAAAAACCAACATTCTGAGGAGTTGGTAAAAATAAACTCCATTTCCCACAATGCATTGCACAAAGGGAATCCCATACCTACCAACAGCTGCAGATCATTGAAGCTGATTAAGGACAGAAACTGCAGCAGCTCCACCATCAACAGGTGAGTGAGACAACAAAAGTGTTAATGTTTGATTTTTACATTTAATAAGAGAAATTTTAAAGGAAAGTTTAAGTTTTTAAGAGTCAGATCTGTCAAACGCTGTAGTTTTTAATCATGAACACACTCAGTGAGAGTCAGCTGACCTCTGACATCATGACACACACGGATACATGAAGTGATTTATGTAGTTTTTCCACTGGAGGGCGCTGTGTTCACATCTTCTGCTCATGTTTGGAAGGTTTTTACCTTCAACAAAGTCTCAAACTTTCAGACTGATCAAATTTATCTTAGTTAGATTTTAATCCAGCTGTTAATCTCTATCATAAGATTTTCTAAAGTTCTTATCTTTGAAAATGTATAAAATGAATGTGTATCCCCCCCCTCTCTATAATAATTAAGTAATGTGATAACACCGTGTGGTTTATTTTGTTGCCATTTCTCATCATTTATAGGAAAATTTGAGAGTAAGGACTAATTTCACCAAACAC
This sequence comes from Thalassoma bifasciatum, assembly GCA_008086565.1. Taxonomy (NCBI): domain Eukaryota; kingdom Metazoa; phylum Chordata; class Actinopteri; order Labriformes; family Labridae; genus Thalassoma; species Thalassoma bifasciatum. The sequence continues at coordinate 9,659 of RPOG01005925.1, forward strand.
AGGAAAAGTTACAGGGAGATAAAAATTATTCCAGGCTGCTTAACTGTGCCTACCAGAAAATGTGTTTCCTCCTATAACTTTTTATGTGTTTGATGAAATCTGTCCTGATTCTCAGGTTTTCTTATAAATGATTATAGTGTAAACAAAGTAAAACACATGATGATATCAGGTCATCTGATAATAAAAGTGGGGGGTATGTTTTCTGGCCGGTGCATTGTCAAAGGCTGAAATAATTTAGGAATAAGATATTTTTCGTATGCATTTATGTATATAAGTTTGTATGTATGTATGTACGTATGTGTTTGTACCTATGTATGTATGTACGTATGTGTTTGTACCTATGTATGTATGTATGTATGTATGTATGTTTGTATGTATGTATGTAGTTACGTATGCATGTATGTAAGTCCGTTTCTATGTTTGTATGTTAGTATGTATGTATGTATGTATGCATGCATGTATGTATATATACATGTATGTATGTATGTATGTATGTATGTATGTATGTATGTATTTATGTAAGTATGTATGTATATATGCAAGTCTGTATGTACGTATGTATGTATGCATGCGTGTATGTTAGTCTGCATATAGATATATATGTATGAAGCATGTATGTATGTATGATGCATTCATGCATGTATGTATGCAATTCTGTATGTACGTATGTTTGTATGTATGTATATATGTATGTATGTATGTATGTATGTATGTATGTATGTATGTATGTTTGTATGTATGATGCATGTAGGTTTGTGTGTATGTATGATGCATTCATTAATGTATGTATGCAAGTCTGTATGTATGTACGTATGTATGCATGCTTGTACGTAAGTCTGTACGTATATATGTATGTATGAAGCATGTATGTATATAGGTATGTGTGTATGTATGATGCATTCATGCATGTATGTATGCAAGTCTGTATGTATGTACGTATGTATGTATGTATGCATGCTTGTATGTAAGTCTGTATGTATATATGAGGCATAGATGCATGTAGGTATGTAAGTCTGTATGTATATATGTATGTATGAAGCATGTATGTATATAGGTATGTATGTATGTATGATGCATTCATGCATGTATGTATGCAAGTCTATGTTATGTAGTTTTTAAGTCTGTATGAATGTTTGTATGTAAGGTTATGTTTGTAGGTATATAGTCAAATGTCCATGGTTTTAAGAATGATTTTTTACATGTATTATTATATAAATATTCATATGAGTGCACTGATTCCTTACATGTTTGTATGAATATATGTATGGTTGAGGTATTTTCTCTGACTTATGGATCCATGTTTATATGTGTTTTACCAAGTTTTTACGTATAAAGTACATTTGTTTATGAGTAGACGTATATAAGTATTACACAGTGGAGAAATGAGCTGAGCCCGTCGTCTTTATAATTCATACTTTATTTATTGAAACTAAAAAAAAAGAACAAGCAGGTAATGATGTGACTCAAGCAAACAGAGGTACAGATAAAAATAATGTTTCTGAAAAGGTCACTTTTTTATTATAAAACCCCAAAGATGATTTTAATGAAGCCCTCACACACTCACGCGCGCACACACACACACACACACTCTCACACACACACCTGTTGGAGCTACACTACTGCGATCCACAGACGTCGCCGTCTGTTAGAAATAATTAGTTTGGAGAAAAAACAAAACACCGAAGCCTCTTCCCTTAACAGCAGCCTGATAAATGCTTCTACAGGCGGTCATGATAAGCACTCTTATTTTGAAAGGTCACTCTCTCAGAGGTCAGCGCACACGGCTCAGAGGTGACGACGGATGTTAGCGGTCGCCACCGCACCTCACGTGTGCACGTGGACGTTTACGAACACAGAAAAACGCCGCGGTCGAGACACGAATACAAAGACGAGCACAGGGAACGAAAATATGTCGTCAAATCTAATTTTTCTCAAAGCGTAAATCGAGAACTCTCTGTAACACGATTCAGAGCAGAACATCAACACGAAGAGATGATTAAAGTATGAGCTGTAGTGTTTGTGATTTATCCACAGTGGTGAAGAAGAAGAAGAAGTTTTAACGTTATGGCCCCGTTATTCTGAGAAGGATTTTTTTAAAGAATCTTATTGGTTAAAAAAAAGGCCGAAGTTTTCAAAGCACAGGAGATGTTCGTGTGTCAGATTTTCACGCAGACGGACCAGGAAGCAAAGACTGATCCGCGTTTTGGTCCTGGACAGTAAACAGCCTCACTCTACAAAATAATCCAAAGTGTTTCCTCTCTAATCTGCTGTAATCTGCTGTAATCTCTCACCTCCAGCTACTAAACGGACTCATTACTGTGGCTCCTCTGCTCTTTGGTGAGACTAAAACTCCTCTAGTCTGTGCCACGGAGAATCCACTCTAATACTGCGTCTACAAAAATAAAAAGCTGCAAAATGGAACTTCACACCTGAGCTGCATTTTGGAGCTTTGACTGTGAGTTAGCGGAGCAAAGCTTTGTGTCTTTGAAACCTGGATAATAAGTTTTATATCTTCTCTTTTTATTCATTCTAGGAGAACCACTCCTCTCTTTTTCAGAGGGAGGAGGAAGAGGAGGAGGAAGAGGAGGAATGGAAAAGGAGCAAAAGAAAAGCCAGCAGGAGACTCAGAGACGTCTCGTAGATGTCTCACCGCCGCGTCGAAGAAGAGCAAAGATGAAGAGACGGAGAATGAAAAAGAAAACAGGGATGAAATCGTCTCCTTTCTCTTCTTCTTTTTTTTTTTTTCTTCTGGCGTCCTCGTCGTCGTCATCATTGCCGGACCTCCACGTAGTTGGCGGGGAAGAGTCCGTAGGCGCCTCTGCAGACGCCTCGCCACCAGCCCTCGTCGATCATCTCGATGTTGGTGATGATGTCGTCGGGGTCGAAGGAGATTTCGTCGTCGCCGGCTGAAAGGAGAAGACGCAGAAACGCTTTACTTCACAGGATTAGGTCACAATTATACAAACTTTCTTTTAATACATTTGAAACATTTCCCAAATTTCTCCACATTTTTAAAGAAAATGAAGTTTTTAATAAATGTGACTGAGCTCTTCGTGTCTCACCTGCTTGATAGTCGTACAGAGCCACCGCCGTCACCCCGACGTCTTCGCCGTAGTCGTACTGAGCGTCTGTAACAGAAGAACACTTTGTTATTAAGTCTGAAGATTATTGAGAGTCACCTGTTTGACTTTAATCATTGTAAATTAATCTTGTCTTGATTTGTGAACCTCTGACCTTTTATTGTGGACTGGGAAAAAAAACCACTCTTGTTGAAAAACATTATGGTCTGTTTTACATCAATAATAAACTGAAACTCAGCAAACTTAGCATCATTAACTTCAAGATGCTTCATGTCAGATATATAACATCCACCACATCACTTCTACACCTTCTCATCTACATCTGAGTGAAATTTGAGAATTTTAGGTAAAACTTTGTAGGAGTTAGAGAGTTTTTTTAGGCCGGTCAGAGTTGTATTCACTGTCCACGCTCTCCATGCCAACAAAACCAGCTTTTATTATGGCGCTTTTCCACGATACAATTCCAGCTCTACTCTACTCGTCTCTACTGGGTTTGGTTATCTTTTCCTCTAGCCCGACTACAGACTCACGGTGGGCGTGGATCTTATAACACAGCTGCGCTAAAGTGCTGCGCAGAAGTGCGTGCATGTTCATCTATAACGCCACACAAACATCATTTTGTACTAACATATGTGCCACCGTGGTCTTTAAAGGAAAAAAAAAAGCTTTAAAAAGATTTCATTAAAGTAATACAGCGGCTCAATGTTGGTCGTCATGACAACGGAGGTAAACAACAGCCTGGTGCTGCTGCACGCGGAGGAAAACGAAGGAGCTGCTTCCTGACATCAACTCTTCCCTGGATCCAGTGAGATCACTTTAATTTTTGATTTTTGGGCCTGGTATAGCAGAGATTTNTTGTTGAAAAACATTATGGTCTGTTTTACATCAATAATAAACTGAAACTCAGCAAACTTAGCATCATTAACTTCAAGATGCTTCATGTCAGATATATAACATCCACCACATCACTTCTACACCTTCTCATCTACATCTGAGTGAAATTTGAGAATTTTAGGTAAAACTTTGTAGGAGTTAGAGAGTTTTTTTAGGCCGGTCAGAGTTGTATTCACTGTCCACGCTCTCCATGCCAACAAAACCAGCTTTTATTATGGCGCTTTTCCACGATACAATTCCAGCTCTACTCTACTCGTCTCTACTGGGTTTGGTTATCTTTTCCTCTAGCCCGACTACAGACTCACGGTGGGCGTGGATCTTATAACACAGCTGCGCTAAAGTGCTGCGCAGAAGTGCGTGCATGTTCATCTATAACGCCACACAAACATCATTTTGTACTAACATATGTGCCACCGTGGTCTTTAAAGGAAAAAAAAAAGCTTTAAAAAGATTTCATTAAAGTAATACAGCGGCTCAATGTTGGTCGTCATGACAACGGAGGTAAACAACAGCCTGGTGCTGCTGCACGCGGAGGAAAACGAAGGAGCTGCTTCCTGACATCAACTCCTCCCTGGATCCAGTGAGATCACTTTAATTTTTGATTTTTGGGCCTGGTATAGCAGAGATTTTTTGTTGATCAATCATTCTTCTTTGAACTGGTTTTCCTTTTTGGTTCCCTGTGGATTAATGGACTGACTGGTGCTTAAAGACTCTCGTGGCAGACAGATCGCTCCTGCACCGACCAACTTTGATTTAATTTAAAAGACTCTTTAAAGCCAACTATCTTTGCTGTTAACTTCTTTTTGCTTTAAAAAGAACTTTTAACTTCTTTAGGAATCATGAAGGAGCATTTTAGGGCTGTATTTTGTCTTCATTCAGTCTGGTTCTGTGCCGTCAGGTTTAAATGTCATTAAAAACCCGTCGCTGACTTATTCCTTTGCCTCTTGTAAGTGATTTGTTCAGAGTCAGAAGCTGCACTCTGCTGTAAGAGACTGGTTACTCACTGGCCGTCAGGCTCCACGTCACCTTTTAGTATCAGCTTTACTCTCTTAGAACCAGGGTAGAGTAGGTACTAAAAACTGGCGTCTGACGCGTAGTACCGCGCTAATGGAAACGCAACACAAACTGAGTAGAGGCGAGTAGAGTAGGGCTGAGACGAGTCAGTGGAAAAGGGCCGTTATATCGCCATCTTCAGGCCTGACATGCGTACTACAGTGTTTTCAGTCCCTCGGCGTTTCTGTGTAGACGCAGATTTTTTTCTTTGTTGCCACATAAATGAGGCCTAAGACCATGAAACTCCATTTAACCATTAAACTATTTTTGTGATATTGATTATATTTAGATTAGAAGCATCACTTTGAGAAATATCTTCATTCTTAAAATGTCAACAAAGCTGTGAAAATGAAACCTGGTTATTTTTTGTGTAAAAGCACCGAACTCTTTGTCAGAAACTTAGACATAAGTGCGAAGAAACGAGTCCCTGACTAAACCCTGAGTGTGTTCACCTCCTGCTGCTGCTGCTGTCTCCTCTGTGTTCTGGTAAAGCTCCTCCTGCTGGGGCAGAGGCTCCGCCTCGTACAGCTGCTCGCCGTTCTCCAGGGTGGTGTCATAGCACGGCTCCTCTACTTTCTAAACAGAACAAAACATCAAACATGTCGGTGAGAATTCTGTCTGCAGAGTGAAGGAAGTTGATAGAAATGTTTAGCAGTCAGAGCAAATCTGTAATCAGCTTTGAGGTTGAGATTTTTTGTTTTTATCTTAAAAATCTCAGGACAGTAGCTCCTGAAGTTTAAGTCAAATGTAAGATTTTAAAAACCTTTCTAATGCCACCTTGAATGAAACTGAAGACTGAAAACACAGTAAAAACATTCTCACCTGGTACGTTGGAGCCTCTGGTTGGACGGCGGGGGTGGGGCTGGGGGTTGGACTGGGTGTAGGACTCGCAGCAGGAGCAGGAGATGGAGCAAACCCGCATCGAAGGTGAAATGCCGCGACGAGGAGGACGAGGACAAAGAGGAACCGGACAGCTGCGCGGGCGAGGAGGAGGCGGGAGAAGGACAGGAGGAGGAGGAAGACGAACCGCTACAAGAGCTTTGCTCGAAACTACGAAGGACACGACGACGGCCGACTCTCGCCTTTTGTTGCTCCTTTCTTTAGTCTTTGTGTTTTAACGACTGGACTCTGAGTGATGATGGAGATGAAGATGATGATGGTGAGAACTTACCAGCCTCCACAGGTTTGGTTTTCTGGTACGACGACTTCGGCTTCTCCACTTCATCGAAAGTCCCGGCGCTCTGAAAAGACATAAACGTAAAACAGAGCTCAAGAAACACGAGGACGACACTGTAACAATTTTTCTCCATTTGTTTAGCTCATGTCTTGAAAAAGAAATGACGAAACCAAGCGGCTCCCAGCTCTCATCTTACCATGTGTTAGTTTTGTAACTTAAATAAATCCTGTTCTAACTGTTTACGGGTCAATGACAAAAAGAGGGTCTTAAAACTTATTTTTAAAAAGTTCTTTGAAAATGGATAAAAACATATTTCTGAGTGAAGAATTATGTTTTCTAACAGATTTCAGTAGTTGACCAACATTTCAAAGTTTTTAGGTTCATTATTTTTTAGTATTTCTAATTTGAGCACCCAAAAATGTCAGGTGGTGCAACCAAATATATATTTATATGTTCCTGTTATTTTTTCTGTGTGAAATTATTGGCAAGTATCTCTCAAGTGTCTGTAGTGACTCATACATTTTCATTTTGTGTGTTTCATTTCTTTTATTTGTGAATAAGATAAATAATTTGATGTTAAAATAACATTTCACATTATTACATTGGTTGTTCCACCTGACATGGAAATTGTTCCAGTCACCAATGAAGTGAAAAAACCTTTTTTATCAGTATTTCAGAGAAATCTACAAACTTTTCCACTTGGTCACAAATGTCATTTGGGCTCCTCTGGCTGATGCAGTTTCCTGTTTCCTGTTTTATTCTCTTCACTTTAAAATAAAAGTCTAATGTTACGGTTGCACCACCCTGACATTTGACAAGGTGAAAATTACGGGACAAAAGTTTTTTACATTTCTCAACAGCTTTAAAATTATTTTTATTTGCATAGAATGTTTTATTTAAAAAGGTTCAAGCATAAAATAATGCCACTGTATTTTTAATTTCCATTTACAATAACTGACATTCAATTTTTAGAGTTTAATTACTGTGGATACTTGTCAGGACGGTTGCACCACCTGACATTTTGGGGGTTTGAGGAACCAAAACACAAAAAAACATGTTATATTTTAATAGTTTAAAGATGTGTTCAAATAACACAGGTTTCATAGAATAAAGAAATACATGTGATGAAATACTCAATTCATGATGGAAGGAAATATTGCACTC
>RPOG01005926.1:0-27813 GCA_008086565.1 Thalassoma bifasciatum
GATCAGTAAGGCAAGCCAGTCATACTGTCAAAGCATGCTTGCTAGCCAGGCTAAGCTAAGTAGCCAATCCTGGTCGCAGGCATCAAAACAAACGTCGACTCAAGCTGAGCTTTGACGTAATGTTGACATTTAAGTGCAGCACTGCCTCTGAAATGCATTTTGTGAAATAGATTTTCATTCTTTCAGGTGGACAACATCAGCAACTTATGTTTTCTGAGCCTACGGTCTGTCTAAGTGTGATGACGCCTGTTTTACATTGTTTATATGGGGCCTGGATGACGCTGGAAGCCCAGAGTTGGTTTCCTGCTCTGGAGCCGCTGACAGCGGCGGTAGCTTCGTCCTCTTTTTCCACTATGTCGCAGCCCAGTTATATATGAGGTTGACTTTTTCCTCCCTCTTACCTGGTGCACTGCAGTCTGCGCAGACCTCTGCCCTCTGAAGCTTTCTCGACATCTCGAAAGACGCTGAAATCTGGAGGTGAATGAAAGCGATGATGTGGTTCGCCCTTTCCCTCCCCCGTTAGTCCGACGTCTGCCGTCAACCGGTGCGGCCCCGGAAGCCGATCGTTGGGATGGACTTCAGGGAGGCTGACAGCTCAACTCTGCTGCCTCTTAACCCAACAACACAGGGGAACTTAAGAACAGGGCCAACCATTGATTCTGATTTGGCATATTTCACGTTGTTGTTAAAACCGCATTATCCAAGGCGAAGCTGTTGGCAGCACTATCCATGCGTAAGCAGGGACGCTGCTCCAGTGATGTGCAGATCGATACCGAAATATCGATACTACTGACACCAGCTCTTTATGCTCTAATATGGATTCTCAAATCAAAATATCGATACTTTTTGTATTTAAAGTAATGTTAAAAATTTACAGGAAAACATTGGAAAGAAACTATAAACTGTAGCACTCTCCTCTGAATCATACCTGGGTGGTGGGAACTACTTTTTTGTGCCTGTAAATTCATATCGCATAATCACAGCAGCACACTGAGGCAGTCACTCAATCTGAAAACACTTCATAAACATAGCTGTTTGCATCTATTTCAGCTCCTAGATTTATACAGGTTGGGGTTTATAGATAATTTATCATTTTAAGTGAATTGCATAGACAAGCTGTTGTCAGATTATTAACCCCTTATAGCCAAATGTATCATATACATGAGGTCAAAAACCTCTATTTCATCAACACAATAAATAGTTTCTATATAAACCTTTTCAAAGTATTTTTAAAAACATGTTAAGCCACCTTGGGGATTGTCATATCACTACAGTCAGCTGAAGTTGTTTTTTGACCATTTTTTCAAAATGTCTGCTCTCATGAAATCATCCTCTCACATATTTTCAGGGAAAGCATTGCTTGATTTTCAAGAGGTCACAGTAAGAATAACATTAAAATATTGTTTATTTATTTATTTTTTTAAATAACTGTTTTCTGCATGGAATAAATGCATAGTTAGTATTTAAAAAAAATAAAAATAAAAACCTTAATAAAATAGATAAAATAGTATGCAAAACTACCCAGAACATTTACAATAAAAAAAAAACCATGGTTACCTCGGAAAAATTCTGGAGAAATGTAAAAAGTAACATTTAGTCTATATAACTATTATTGTGTACAACTAGTCTAATTGGTACAACCAGTATCGGATTGTCTCTCTCTCTCTCTCTCTCTCTCTCTATCTCTCTTTCAAACACACACACTCTCACACACACACTTAATCTTGATTGCAGAAAGGCAAACAAAGGCAGTGGGATGAGAAGCCTACTGTAAGAAGAATAACCAGGCTTTCAATGAAATTTTGAGAAACTTCAAAGGGAAAAAAAAGATCACAAAACTTTCATGGAAAAAAGTAGTCCAAGATGAAAAGGATTATAGTTTTCTATTATGTTTTCAAAAATTCTTGTAAATTACTTATTTATTAATTTATTTGGTCAGTTATTTTTCATACCTAAAGCAGCTGTTGTAGCCTTGGACATGCCAAAAAGATCGTCAAATATGTAATTTTTTTTTTTTTTTTTTTTTTTAATACATATATATGATCTAAAGCAGTTTATGTCATACATTAAGCTGCAAAACTAAAGCCTTAAATAATTTCGTTTTCACTACTGAAATTTGTGCAGGTGTTTGTTGTTCTAAAGGAGTGAAACTCTTGTCTGTGGATTGGCTGGAGTGTGCGCATACTTCATTGCGGCTTGTCAACGCATCTTTGTGAGCACCGAGGAGGTTGGGGAGAGGAAGAAGAGCGCAGAAGAAGTGAGAGGTGGGAGGGAAAGAAAAGGGAGGGTGGAAGAGCGGATGATCATAGAGAGGTGTAGCCCAACCTCTCGAGAAAATCAAACCAGTTTTTTATATTTCTGAACCATATTTTTGCTGTTTCCTGATGAATTTGAGCTCAGTGCTATTTCCGCCGACTGCTGCATTGATACACTTTTGGGCATCACGTCGAGGAAGGATTACAAGACTGATCACATTCATTTAGCTGCTGTACAGTCTACATACAAAGGAGAATTATGACCCGATGATGATTTCTGCAAAGAAAACACCAGAGAAGATTCGTTACCCGATCCATTATTTGGTGTGGCACAACAAACACCGACAGCTGGAGAAAGATCTGGCAACGAACGAGCAGGTGAGATAAGAAACACGATGCAATAGCCATTATTGCTGCTTTGTGACAGTATATGTCTTTGTCTGCATGAACGTCGACAATGCGAGACAATAAGACTCACTCAGGTGTTAACGCTGTCATTTACCTATAAATTTCCCACACATCTGCCTCAGTCTTTCAAATAAGAGCCCAATTTTATAGCCATTGGAAGGCTGGGGAATATTGGTATCCGTCGGTTGGGCGGGGGTGCGAGCAGTGACGAACTAAGCATTTTTGGGGATCCAGGTGAACAGTCACTTGCCCCCCCCCCCAAAACAAATACCACATACAAGGCATGAAAAAAAAAAATCACCATCCTTCCTTTTTGCCATCACACTCAGCCAGTGCAATTTTTCTCAGACCCTACCCAAGTCACATCTCTATTTCAAAAATAACTGAAAAAATGTGAAACCAGGTCCAGAGTTCACGCAAGACTCTCTTAACGGACCAACCTCCAGGATTCATTCATACCACTATCAGGTATAACCAGCTATAACAGCAACAAAACAGATCAAAATAAAAAAACACTGAGCCAGTTCCATGTCTAACAAAAGCAAGAGCCACATATTTTAGCACAAAATTGCACCTGAGTTTGGGGCTAGTGATGTGCAGATGGAAACTGAAATTTCGATACTACTGACATCAAGTCTTTTTGCTCTAGTATGGATTCTCAAACCAAAAAATCAATACTTTTGAGACATTAACAAACCAAACCCAGCCTCAGCTGAGCTAAAAATCCTGTTATTACAGCCCATCTTTTAACACAGATTACACATGAACAGAACTCTAAAATCAATGGGGAAAAAAGTGGTAATTCCATTTATTTGCATGCAAGTTAGATAGAAAAGATGATAAAGAATTCCAAGCTGATCTATATTTGCCTTTTGTTGCATTTCACACTTTAAATATCCAGTAGCTTCAGTAAAGTTTGCCAGTTAGCCCATTAGTTTATAAGCCGTCATAAGCAGCTCACAGCCATATATCCTCAAAACAGCAACAAAAAACCCCTACTTTTTGCATGATCTGTATTGCTCATATATTGATGATTTTGGTCCTTATATGTTGATGACTTCAGTTGCAATTGCTGTTCCCCTTACACTTATAGCATCTAGCTGTCAAGCTCTAGCCTTACCGTAGAAAACAAAAAACATGGATGCTCTAGTTCAGTAGTATTTTAATGTTGTCCTCCATTTGTTGATAGGTCAGTGGCTCCTGCTCCTGTGAATTTTTGGGCTGTCTTGCATGAACTGCAGGTTTGAGATCTCCCTAGAGTGGCTCAATGATATTGAGGTCAGGAGACTGAGATGGCCACTCCAGAACCTTCACTTTATTCTGCTGTAGCTAATGGCAGGTCGACTTGACTTTGTGTTTTGGATCATTATCATGTCGGAACATCTATGTATGTCCCATGGAATGGTGGATCTTTCATCATAGGCCTTGTTGACTCCTCTCCAAATGTAACGTTTATGGTTGTGGCCAAAAAATTCAATTTCGGTCTCATCATAACAACAACTTTGTTCTAGAAGTTTTGAGGCTTGTCTCTGTGCTGTATGGTGTATAGAAATGGCTTTCTCCTGGCGACTTCTTCTTCAAGTGCCTCCTTATTGTGCATCTTGAAACAGCCAGACCACATTCTTGGATTAACTTTTCCTGCAGATTCTTCAACAATTCTTTTGCTTTCCCCATGACTCTGAATCCAGAAATGTCAGTGCATTACTGGATGAAAGATGTCTGTAAGGAGCTCAGAAACTCACTGACCTTTTATACACACACATTGATTACAAGCTTATAGATCACAGGTGAGGATGGTTACCTTTAGGAGACATTCAAACATATTTGTGTCAGCTTGTGTTCATGTTATCAGGACAAAATCACCAGGGGATGGAAACTTTTGATCAGGGTCATTTTGGTAGTTTCTGTTGTCATTATGATTTGAAAAGAGTAAACACAATAGCTTCACTCAACCACTAACCATGAGTTACAGAAAATATGTCTTGTTTTCATTCCTATTATCTGAAAAATGGCCAAGAAATGAAAAATTCTGCCAGGGTGTGTAAACTCATGAGCACAACTGTAGATAAACAGGGCTTCAAAGCAGCTGGCAGAAGAAAATACAGAAAATGTTGCCAATTTGCTACAATCAAAAAAGAAAAAAGAAACTTTGGATGTTTTTAAAATGTTCAGCAGCAGGGTAGGAAAACAAAAAACAATGGTAACTGGTTAATAGCAGTATTTCTTTTCATGAAATGTTCATCATGTTGGTCATGTAGCCCATATGCAATCACTTCCTGTGTTATTTCTTCTGGCATACACCCACCAGCCATTAGGCAGAGTAGAGAGAATTCAGCCACAACATCACACGTGAAAGCTGACACTTTGACTTGAATAGAAACTAACATCATGATGTCATTTATTTTGTAGATGCTTCTGATAATTTCTAAGGAGACTTGAGAGTTAGGACTTATTTCAAACACAGCAGAAGTTAAGGGTGGACAGCTTCTATGGCAGGTGCAGTGTCACTGACTAAAATAATATGTATCCCTCTAATTTTTGCTGTTTGATGAAAGGAGTCCTTACTCTCAGGTTTTCTTATAAATGATCAGAAATGTCTGCAAAATAAATCACATGATGTTATCACATCACCTGAGGATTACAGGGGGGGGGGGTACATTTTAATGTCAGGTGCATCGTCAAGGGCTGAGATAATTTGTATCCCCCTATAACTTTTGCTGTGTGTAATAAAACTAGTCCTTATTCTCAAGTTTTATTGTAAATGATCAGAAATGTCTACAAATCAGTCACATGATGTCAGAACATCACCTGTAAGCTAAAACTGCAAAAGTGGACACAGCTCCCAAAGTACAGATTTTATTGTTTTGTTGAGTACAGAATATGGAAGACTTAACCCCATCTCACTTTTCCTTTTCTGAATTAAAAACTAGTTACCCTTAAACCCTTAAAACCTTATGGTTCTAACTTTTGACACATAGTTGACAAGAGATTTCACAAACATGCCAATTAATTAGACAGTTGTTTTTTTTGTATTTAGCACAAAATCATAACAAATGATATCTCAAGACACCTCCCAAACTTCACAACGTAAACAAAATTATTCTCTTTATTTTTTCGTTTTATTAACAGAGACCCAACATCAAGACAAGATAGGTCTTGTCTCATCTCAACCCAACTTAAGTTCAACAATTTGCAGCATTTAACAAGTCACAATAGCAAGGAACGACTTCCTTTGACGAGTAGAAACCTGGGGCAGAACCACACATCGACCTCAGCTGTGCCTGTTTACAAGAAAACTTGGCCCATCTTTGGCTTTTGCCCAATCCCGATCAATCAGAGCAATTAAGAAGGTTACAAGATTGCAGCCTGAAGCCACGATGGAGTGATGAAAAATGATTTCGCTTCAGTCCTGTCCTGTTCTCCCTCTCTACATTTTAATGAATCCCATTGCATGATTTACTTTCCTTATTTCCCTACTGTTTCCTATCCTTTCTTTTTCTGTTCAGGCTGATTTAGAGTCTCTCGACCCTCGTGGCCGAACTCCCCTTCACTTGGCTGTGACACTGGGCCACCTGGAATGTGCCAGAGTCCTGCTGCAGTATGGAGCTGACAGTAGCAAGGACAACCGCAATGGATGGACTGGTTTGTCTTCAATAGTGTTTACACACACACACACACACACACACACACACACACACACACACACACACACACACACACACACACACACAAGCACTAACTGTCAACTCCACTTGACTATAGTTTTTGGATTTCTGACTGGTTTAACACCATCTTTCATTGCTCTCTTTTTCCTCTGTCTTTCTTGTGCAGTGCTTCAGGAGGCAGTGAGTACCAGAGATCCAGAGTTAGTGCGTCTTGTGCTGTGTTTCCGTGACCACCAGAGAACAGCTAAGAGGCTGGCACGTATCCCTGTGTTGTTGGAACAACTGCGCCAGGTAGGATTTAATGAAAACACCTTAAAATGTATTACTGTGGTAAATGTGGTAAATGTATAGGAACAGAGACAAGAAACCTATTGCAATAAGATGTAACCAAAGCTGAGGTTGCCATACTTACCACTCTCAGAGTGAGTGGATCCTTCACCTGTTCAACTCTTGACAGAATTATATAAACAAATACCTAGCTTATCTGTGATTTTTTTCCCCAGAAATTAACCATGAACAGAGACCCGACATCAAGACAAGATTATAAGTCCTATCTCATCTTAACCCACCATGAGTACAGCACTTTGCAGCATTTATCAAGTTACAATGGCAAAGACATTTTAACAGGCAGAAACCTCAGGCAGAACCAGACTCATGTTAGACAGACATCTGCCTCCACTGTGTTGGGGTTAGAGAGAGAGAGAGAGAGAGAGAGAGAGAGAGAGAGAGAGAGAGAGAGAGAGAGAGAGAGAGGCAAACAAAGTTTGGAAAAGTTGTGGCTTCATTCAGCAGCTCTACAAAAACATTCTGTTGATGAATTATTTGGAATGAAATATGAGTGCAGTGAGTTTTCTGGCAGACTAACAGAGGTAAAAGATTAATATTAAGATTTAATTAGATAAATTACATTTGACACCAAGAATGTATCGAAGATTACATGTTACTGCAGCTAATCTCTGTAAAATACATGGCTGTGAGAAGGCAGTGAAGCTGTCCAGTGATGTAGAAGAATCTAAGACCCCCACCACCAACATACAGTAAAGATAATTTTGCTGGCTCCAAAATGCAAACCTAACCACCTTGGCTTTTGCAAATTGAAGTCAATGCAGAATATTACTGGTCATTTTGTACAAACTCTGGTCTTGACTTGTGATGGGAGATGAAATTTCTTTTAGAATGCCATTATGGAGTTTGTTTGAAAGGGTCTAAGTTGTGTTCCCTATTCTGAGTATTTCTAACTAATCACCTAATTTCATGATATTCTGTTTTATTGGCTCCAAGGCTCTCCTTGGTCATACCTCTTTTTATGTCATTTGTCTCAATCTTTGCTATCCCTTCCTTTTTTCTGGCCAGGCTCAAGACTTTTATGTGGAGATGAAATGGGAGTTTACCAGCTGGGGTGAGTTCAGGCTCTGCCGTTCGAGTCAGTGAAGCAGTCCAAACAGTCCAAACTAATCATGTTTTCATTTCCCTCTGGGGTTGAGGACTTTGGCTTCTTTTAAATGTTCTGCACACCTAAGTTCTCATATTTCCTGGCTTTAGTTTCTGTAAACGGTTTTTGTATTGTATTAGGAGTGGTGCACACATCCAGAAGTGGATGAAGTTACTTACAGTGTTACTAATACAGTACACTATAAGTTTGTATGTTGTTTACTATCATTTGTATGTGTGTGTATATATTTACTTTCTAAATCTCAGTTCTCTAAAGGAACTACTCCTCAGTCCCTTGTAGTTGATTGAGCCCTTTGAAGGTCTGGACCCCTGTTAATGAGCTCCAAAATGTCAAACAGCTTCATCAAGTATGAAGGTCAAGGAGAACAAAAGGGAACCTAACAAGTGATACACCATTTAGTCAGAATAACACAGTCAATAAACAGCTCTCTAAGCTGACTGATAGCTGTTCCAAAGGGGGTGCTGACTCCATAACAATCAGATGTATTTTAGCTATATTTGATGCTTTAGATAAAATAATGTTTCATATTTCTTAAACCATATTTTCTCATTGGCTGTCTCCCTTTACTGACATGCACCTCTTTAATGCACCTCTTCATGCATCTCTTCATGCACCTCTTCATGCATCTCTTCATGCGTCTCTTGTGGAAGGGAAAAACGGTTTCATTGTGAGATGCACAGATGTTACTTCAGAAAACTGAGATTCACTTATTATGCTAACATCAGGTGTTATCTACCCTCCTGTTGTCCTAAGATTTACTCTGCACTGTCTGTTTTGACTGCTTTCAAAGTGCAAGATAAAAAATTTCCTCCATTTTTTTTAGCTCTCCATTTTTGTGAAAATGTTTCCAACATATTCACATATATTTAGCAATTACTTTTGTGATAAATGGTATTTTTGACCTTATGTAATTGCAAATATACCTCTTCTTTGAGTAAAAAAAGCAAAAGTTCAGATTTCTTTTGCACTTAAGTCATCAGAGGTACGTAGGTAAGTTGATGTAATATCACAGAAACATATTTGTTAAAGTGATGGCAGGATATTGTTTTGAAATCATTTATTTTTATTTCTATAATGGCAGGAAGATGCATGTATATAAAACACACATAATGTAACAAAATAAGTCATAACTAATTTGACCTGTAAATAGCATCACATTTTTAATCAATTCTATGAAAGAAAACCAAAGTTGTAACGAAATAACTTTTGACCTTAGATGAAACTGACCTGCAGAAAACAGGGGGGTTAAGCAGTAAAACAAAAATGTGTAATAACTTAAATGTTTTATTGACAAATGTAGTAGAAATGCCACTGTTTTATCTATTATGTTTCTGTTAACTTTAGTACCCCTGGTGTCTCGGATCTGCCCCAGTGACACCTACAGAGTGTGGAAGAGCGGTCAGTGCCTCCGCATTGATACCACTTTGATGGGATTTGAGCAGATGACCTGGCAGAGAGGGAACAGAAGCTTTATTTTCAGGGGACAAGGTCAGGATTCTAACTATACTTGAGGCATGCTTGAGTGTGATTGTGTGTGCTGTAAAAGGATATATTATCTTACCCAAGTGCCACATGCAAAGATCAATGGTGATCACTTTGAATCTTGACCTCAACAAGTCACAGGAAATAAAAAAACAGGTAAGAATGAACTCTGCTCTGTTCAGTGTTTAGACTAAAAGCCAACTGAGAAGAATGGTGAGTGAAGTATGCTGATGGTATGTGAACATGCTCTTATTCATCTCTTATCATCTCTGTCATTCTCTTACTCCTCAGATTCCAGTGCAGAAGTGATGGAGGTTGACCATGACAAGCAGCTGGTGTACTGTGAGGTTCTCTCTCCAACCACACCCTCACCGGGCCGAACGAACGTTGGGTCATGCAGCAACGCAAAAGCTGGTCAAGGCCCTCCGGGGGGTGCACAGCCCAGTGACGAGCAAGTCGCAGGAAGACTGTCTGCTCCTGTGGTGACCACTCAGCTGGACACTCGCAACATCGCCTTTGAAAGGTCAGGAACATAACTGTGTGGAAAAAATGTAAATATAAAGCAATACTTAGTATACTCTGAATTCATTCCATGTTGTGAGATTTGGCTTTTAGCATTGACAGAAGTATCACAGTGTGGTCAAACTGTTATATGTCACTTATTTATATTTGGAGAAGGTTAGTTTCTGCTAATAATCCAGGACTGGTAACAGTTGAGAGTATAGACAGTAGGAAGGGGATTGCAACATGGTGTGTTTTTTATTTATTTATCTATTACCAAAGCTAACATCCAGCATACACTTCCATTTTTGAGCAGAAATCTAATTTTCTAAGTCATAAATCTGTAAGTGAAGTGTTTCTATCATCTCAGTTACCTACAGTCTGGTGCTTTTTTGTATCAAAATAAGTTTCTCAGGTTTTTAGCAGAAGCCCATAAGATAGAAAACATAGTTGACCAACACTGAAATTATTCAGTCTGTCTGATACTTTCAAAATTATGAATACTGGCTCATATGTTTAATAGGAGTTGACTATTTGTCTAATAATAGCATCACACAGTTCAAATCAGCTCATGTTATCAGGTTAGTGATGAAAATATGTGATAAAATATGAGCAAAACAGCATCATGTAAAATTCAGGGTTGTCCTGATTAGGCCCATTAATATTTAACAGTGTTGTGGGCTTTGGGTGCAGTTATCCCACAACAACAACTCCTTTGGGACTGTTTGGGACTGTGGCTGTTTTACACCTTAGCTTTGAGTGTTGCAGCAGACAAACAAGGTAAAACAAAATGAAACAAAACAACAGTGCAATGAATTGGTAATTTTCAGTTTTGCTCCATCAGTCAACAGCACTGTCTTTTTAATTTCTATTTTTTCTAATTTTGAGAAATTACTCAACCAGAACATTCACATGCACTGCAGAGATTATTGGTAGTTCTGGAAAATTTCCCTCTCAACCTGTTAAGTGTAGTGTTGTTTGTAACTGTTTTGTTTTTGTTGAAGCTGAAGCCTGTTGTGGCTGGACATTTAATATTCACAAATACATAAAAATAAATGCTATTTACTGGAGGGTGGGTTCACATAATTCATGCCCCCCTGCTTTTAAGCTTCGGCTTTAAAGTTCTCTATAGTTAGCAGAATATTGAGAGTAAGGGGTTTTTAATTTTTACCCATAAAGGGTCTAGTTTAGTTTAACTGTGCTTTTAATATAGACCATAAAGAATATGCGTTCATCAGGGTGCTTAATGTCAAAGAGAGACAAGAACATTTCTATGGCGTGGTTTTGTGGCTAGTTACAGTCATAATCACATGGATGGGTGGCTGAGGTAGCACTGGCCTCCTCTTGAATCTGGCTGGACACCACAGGTGCACTCCTAGGTGTGCTGACTGCATGTGTGCTGAGACTAACTCTTAAGTTTCAGTTTGTCTTGCGTGGCTCTCACTCACTTTGCTCATGATCTATTTTCCTTCTATATCTTTTGCTTGGCAATAGTAGTAATTATGATTTATTTAACAAATTTTCTATAATGATGTATATTGATATATTATATAATTCATTATATTTTCTATAACAAAGCTTGCTGTGCCATATTTACAACATAATTAATAAATATTGTCCTGTCTGTGATAAAAAAGGAAATTTGAGCATTTAAAATACTTTGATAATCAAAATGTAGAAATGATTTGTTCTTACTATTTGCACCCTAGGAAATGACCTCCTTGCTGTGCTGTTTGGCTTTTAGTGTGGTTATTTTGAATATATACCGACTATTAAAAAGCATAAAAAAGCTGTTTTTAAAACAATATTTTAAGGTTTTATTGTAAAAGTAAAGCCTTTGATTTCAAAGGGTAACTTTTTTTTTCTCCTCACAAGCAAATTAGTTTGGGATTGAAACATAATCTATACCAGTTTACAATGTAGCTTAATGCTGACTCAATGTTTGGATCAAAGGGAACTGATCTGGGATATTTTTAATCTCTTTTGCAGAAACAAGACGGGTATACTGGGCTGGAGAAGTGAGAGGACTGAGACCGTGAATGGATATGAAGCCAAGGTAGAGCTCAAGTTGCCGTTCAGGCTGACTGATCTTTAATGTTTTCAGGGATAAACCACTGCTTTCAGAAGAATTTCTCTGATGAAGTGTGAGATACTGAGGCAGACCCTGATCTGATGAACATGTGCAGTTGTTTTTGAAACAGCTTACAGTTGTGCTCATAAGTTTAAATACCCTGGCAGAATGTGGTGAATTGAGTAACACTGAAGTATTCTACTGTTCTGAAACTTAAAGTTGACTTTTATGCTTCATGCTTCGAGAAAAAAGGCAAAACAAAGCATGGATTCTAGATTTATGTTTTTTTTTTTCATTTGTTTCTAGTTCATAAGATTTTTCTTGATACCAGTTGTGAACACAGTAAGAAAGTTAGTGGGAACAATTAATCAAACAGGAAATCACTGATTTTCTTTCATCTGTTTGTGAACTATGTGAGAGTGAAGCAGGGATGAATAGAACAGTCAGTTGTGTCTTGTACCGTATAGGTTTATGCAGCATCTAATGTGGAGCTGATCACCAGGACCAGAACTGACCATCTGTCAGATCAGAACAAGAACAGGACAAAGGGTGAGTCACTGATGTTAGAGACACTGTTGATTCTTTTCACCTAAACTTGGTCACATCATCCCTAGGATCTAACTGTAGCATGTTCTCAAGGTGGCTCCTCCCTTTTACCTGCACTACAAAAAATGAAATCTAAGCAAGTCAGTATGTCAGTTCATAAAAAAATCTTATTTCACATTTTTTTAAAGACAAAAATTAGGTCTGAATTGCTTATAACAAGTCAAAAAAAAATCTGCCCAATAAATAAGAAAGATGTCTTAATACAACAAACTTTTTTTCTCATCCAATTGGCCGTTTTATGTATTTATTTATTTATTTGACTTGTTAAAAGCAATTTGGACCTCTTTTAAAAAAACAAAAAAACGCGAAAAAAGATGTTTTGATGACCTGGTCTGGTGAATGTGGCTCAAATCAAGAAAAATAAAACAATTTTTGCCACAACGAAGACATAATGGCTTGTATAGATTTCAGTTTTTGCAGTGTGACCCAGAATTTCAGGTAAAAAGGGTCCCATCAAATTTGACTGTTTTCAGCTTTCTGTGTCATTTAACCACAAAGATTAACTTAGGTTTAGTTTATAGGTTTAAAATTTTTCAAGGTAAGTGTTAGCGCCTCACTCAGCAGCCTATGCTATCATTGTAGTAATTTTGTGTTTAAGCAAGTTTTTCATGTTATGTAAATACACTATGTTGTGGTCAGATTGCAAGATAACACATTCAACTAATTATTTCACCATTTCTATTTACTCCAGATGATTTCACGACCCAGAAAATCCACTGATATACTGTTGTAAATGTATTTTTAATTATTTTATTATGTTATCAAATGTAAAACTTGGGAAAAAAAAAAAAGAGCATTGTGACAACTGAACCACGTTCTCTCTCTCTACCTTGGCACTGCTACATTCTTTGAGAGAAGGAGGTAAGACTCCACTGCAGAACTTTCTGGGGATTGCTGAACAACACATGGGGCCCACCAATGGGGTGAGTAAAGAATAGGTAGAGATTTTTCTCAGGAGAATTGATTGTGCCGACAATACAGTTTAAGATGGCTATTTAACTGTTTATTACAAATGACTGGATGATCATCACTATCACAAGCACACATCAGGAAATGATGTATTCAGAGCAAACAAGGGCTTTTTTCATAATTAGTTCCAACTGGACATTCTTTTAAACCTTCTCCTCTTTCAAGTTTTATCATTTCACTTTTGTCACTTAATCTTTAACTTGTTTTTTATTTCCTCATAGCACTGATACCCACAAATGTTAAGTTTGCTTTTGAAAATTGTGAACATTTTAAAAATATATTGTTTCCCCTGTTTTAAGAGTCTCTGGCATCTTCTAATGTGTACATGTGTAGCCATCAACACAAGGCTTCTAACTGGTACAGAAAACAGATCAGATCACCTGTTGCTATGTAACAAATTAAATAAATTAGATGAAGTTAGGAACATTGTAAAAGTAAAATATAATAAAAAGGGTCAGGGCTATTTAGTCTCTAGGGCAAAGTGATATCTGTCACTGATAAGCTAGAAATGCAAGCTAATGAGGAAGATGTTTGAAAATGACAGTGGGTATTATTTTCTACGAGGAAAAATAACAGAAATGTTGTCTGTAGATGAAAAAAAAAAAGTAGAAGCAGTATCGGCTTATATAATACTCATTGGGTAATATTTCTGATTTACAGCCCTTTAAGCTCCAGTCTTTTATTATTACAGATCTGTTTGTTTGAAATGGAGACTTTAGGGTTTTAGCCAGTTTTTCTTTAATTCAATATTCACCCCCCGCAGGCCCTGGTGACCCAGATGTCTTGTCCTGTGGTGACCAATCCTGCAGCTCTGACAGCAGAAGAATACTTCAACCCCAACATTTTACAAACTCAAAGGGACATTGGTCACCCCTGCCAGCTCACCACCAAGACCCAGAGGTGAACCAGAACACTCACATCACCCTTTAACCCTGTGCATGAATTATGAAAGTCAGGATTTTTCCCTGGAAGTGTTTTCATTTGTCTTAAGGGATGAAAAAAAGTTGTTGTGTTTTTTTCAAATATTTGTAACTGAGCATTCAACATAAAACAGTGTGAACTTAATGTAAATATCACTTTTTTTTTTGGATTGACTTCTTTTCGCTTTTTTTGTTGGTAATTTCATGAATAATCTTTCTTTGCAAAACATTTTAACTCTCTTTCATCCATTTTAACACTGAATGATTTACTGTTTATAAGCTTTTTCACCCTCAAATGTTTGTCTATGACATTTTCAAACATAAATATATGTTTGGAAAAAAATTGAAAACATTTTTTGAGGCCCTAAGAAGAATAAAGATATCCTGACACAGGCTAATATGAATTTCCACCACATGAACCATTGAATTCAGGAGTAAATAAGTTTTAAATAGGTGTCCACTGTAGTGACCTCTATGCACCACAGGGTTAAATTGGTAACATTTTATTTCAAGGGGTTTGCATAAGACTGACATGACGTCTGTCGTTAAGTTGAATGAGGCTTCATGTATGTTTACGAATGTTGTCATTAGGTGTCATTAAGTCACCTTTAATGCAAAGTTGACATTGTTCAGGGATGTCTTTGTTATGACAACTGGATATTTACAAAGACAGTAGCAGGTTATGTTGTCTATGTAAATGTGTATATATATATATATTCTATTCTAAAATGTAATGAGAAGGAAAGAGAACTAAAAGGTTCATATGAAGTGTTTTAGTCCTACTTAATTCAGAATTAAATTGGTTTGTGTGTTGTGTTTGTTCTTGTTTCCAGGTTTAAAGCCAAGCTGTGGTTGTGTGAATCCCATCCTTTGTCTTTGGCAGGACAAGTGGTGCCTATCATCGATCTTATGGCCATTTCAAATGCCTTATTCGCTAAGCTACGTGACTTCATCACGCTGCACTTGCCACCTGGCTTTCCTGTTAAGATTGGTCAGTCAAGTACAAAGTTAAAATGGTGTAAAAGGCTAAATAAGGGAGATAATGCCAGGTTTGAAAATAGATGAGATTGATTCAAAGCGCTTTCTTATCGTTTCTTTTTCATTGAATGCAGAGATCCCGCTTTACCACATTCTGAATGCCAGGATTACATTCAGTAATCTTAACGGCTGTGAGGAGGGGAACAGCCCCCATGCTGACAATGACACAGGGGTGGAGGGGGACGGACAGAAAGAGGCTCTAAGGACAGAGACCTCATCTCCTGGAAGTGACACCTCCAGTTTGTCCAGCTCCAGCTCCACCAGTGAGATACAACAGCACACTGTGTTTTCTATCAGATTTCATTTTAACCATTATTTGATGTCATATATACAGCACAGGCCAAAAGTTTGGACACTCATCTCTTTTACTTCCTTTTTTTATTTTCATGACTATTTACTGGACTGACTGACTTAATTTCTTAAAGTAATGATGGCCACTCATTTTTCTTTAGTTGGCTGATTGGTTCTTGCCATACTATGAATTTTAACAGTTGTCCAAAAGGGCTGTTGGCTGTGTATTAACCTGACTTCTGCACAACACAACTGATGGTCCCAACCCCATTGATCAAGCAGAAATTCCACTAATTAACCCTGATAAGACACAGCTGTGAAGGAAAAAATATTCCAGGTGAAGACACTAGAATATTAAACATGTTTGCAGTTATCTCACCTTTTTTAAGTACATAACTCCACACGTGTTCATTCATGGTTTTGATGCCTTCAGTGAGAATCTACAATGTAAATAGTCATGAAAATGTAAAAAACGCATTGAATGAGAAGGTGTGTCCAAACTTTTGGCCTGTACTGTATTTATAGAATATATAATTTATACATTTATAATTCTTTTTATTCCCTATTCTTCTTAAGCTGATAAAATCACACTCAATGAACTGCAAACTATTATATCCAACCACTCTTTTTTTTGGCTGGCGTGAAAAAAATCTGGGCATTTATTTAATTGGTTAAAAAGTAGTCAAGGTTGTCTGATCAGTATAGTACTCGTGCCCTTTCTCTTGACTCCAGTAATGTCTTTCTCTTGCCCTTTGCATTTCCAACACATGCTGCAGTGTCATGTCGAGCTGGTGAGATTCCCCCATGTGTATTTGAGCCCCCACCTGGATACACCATGCTGGGGGGCAAGCAGAGAGACAGCATGAGAGATGAGGAGGAGGACCTACTGCAGTTTGCTATACAGCAGAGTCTACTGGAGGCCGGCTCTGAGTATGATCAGGTGAGCTTAATGTCAGGTTCATGATGGAGGAAAACACAGCTTGACATGAGAATAAGAACACACTTAAGTGCAGTATCCTAGCTCTTTAGTTACTGTGGAAGGACAATGACAGATTAAATACACAGACAGATTAATTTCTGTAATAGTCTCCCTTGCTTTGACAGAAACAGCACGAGAAAAAATAACTGGCCTTTTATGTAATTATCACCAGTTTTGCCTGCAGAGATGACGGTTGCTTTTACAACATACAAGTTTGGGTGAAATTTCAGAATGCACCTTAACCCCTTATGCTTCACTGCGCCCCGTTTGCTACTCCTCTGATGTCATCAAAGCATAAACACTAACGCCTTTATTCCTGCGTTAGAAAGCTTAGATTCTTCACATTTCAGCTGCTAAGTTAGTTTTTCCTGTTTGGAGTCATTACATCACATCCATTGCCCACACTCTGAATATTCACTCTGGTTTAGATGAGCAGCTCTCTCTTTCTCTCTCTTCTTTTGTCCATGGATGTGTCTTTGTATAGGTGACCATCTGGGAGGCACTGACCAATAGCAAACCAGGAACACATCCCCTGTCCTCTGACCCAGGTCGTATGGAGAGGTCAGGTGTTCATCAGATTTCCTTTTGTTCCATGCATTTTTTTTTTCTTCTTAAATTTATATCTTTTATTCCAAGGAGTAAAAGATGAGTGAAAAAGGAGAACAAAGGGAGGGAAGTAGAAGAGAAGAAGGAGTTAAAAAAAAAGGTGAAAAAGCAGGGGGGAAGGACAAATGAAAGAGTGGAGAAGCAGAGAGGAAGGTGGAAAGTCTTGCGAAGAGTTTAATGTGTGAATGGAGTCTGTAAGTCAAAGTATGCAGGAGTCAGAAGCAGTTGAAGTTTCATGAGTTTGAGTGGATGAGCAGGTTTTCCAACTTCTGATGACATTGTAAAAATGTTTAAAATAAAGTTTAACTATCTAAAAGTAAAGACAGTAGAGGTCTGAAGGTTACAAGCAGCCTTCAGCTGAAGATAACATGAGGAAAAAGAAATGGGAGTAGAAAAAATGTGTTTGAAAGGAGCTGTGGATCCACAAAGGTGTGAGGAGATGGATGGAGAGGCCTTTAAAATGCCCAAACATTGTGAACGTGTCTCCTGTGTGTGTGTTAGACTGTACCTGCATGTCATGTGACAGCAGCTTAGATCATCTGTGATCATAACTGAAATCATAACAGACTGAGTGATATTAGAATCTGCTTTAACAGTTGAAGGCTTTGGGATTCCTGCTAAAGGAGTCAATTAGTACAGAGGCAGGTTTTGTTTGACAGTTGGTCTCATCCTGACCAAAGGGTAAAATTTTTTGCTTAGATACCCCTTTTGTTAGAAGCAGGAGAAGCCAGGGGACATTTTGAGGCCTTGTTTACGTCTGTGGAGCCGGGTTTTTAAAGAGCAAAACGTCAAAAACAGTTGAAGATATCTATAAGTTGAATAATATGTAGATAGTGGGATGATTAGTCAAAATTTCAAAGCAGGGGGCGCAGATGGCCTAGTGGATATGGCCGCGCACCATGAGGTTTGCCCTCGAGCGGGTGGCCCGTGTTCCATTCCCACCTGTGGCCTGTTTCCCGCATGTCATTCCCCACTCTCTACCCCCTTTCATACTCTATCCACTGTCCTCCACTATCCAATTAAAGGCAGAAAAGCCAAAAAAATATCTTTAAAAAAAAAAAAATTTCAAAGCAAGACTGATATCTGTAAATGAAAGTATGCTTACATTCTTGGATCTCAAAGTTGAAGGATTTATAGGGAGAAATGCTGGAGCTCACCATTCATTTCAAATGAGAAAAAAAAAAGTGAAAAGACACGGCACAGATGTCATAAATAAGCTGAAAAGTTCAAAAGTTAGACAATAAAAAGATGTGAAAATTAGAGGAGTTGAAAAGAGCAAAAATAGGGTACAGAAGAACAAGAATAAAAAGTGGAATAAAGTAGAAATGTCAGTATTTTGGAACGCTGACTCAGCATTTCAACATAAAACAAACAATAAAAACAGTAAAGGCAGAAAAGATGTTTAAAGAGAGGTTTTAAAAACAGAGAGTGAGTCAAGCTGCCTGATGTACAAACTCTAATCATACGTGTGACTCTAATCATATAAAATGACTGATTGACACTGAAGCTTTTATTCACACTTTAACTCGGGTGGAAACAAACTGTCTCTCTTTCCTTCAAATATTTCAATGTTCTCATTCATATCCCCGTTGTTTTCTCATCCAAGGACACCCAAGCACAAGCCCTGTCCCCCATCCAGCCTCTCCTCTACCCCCTCCAAGAAAAAGCCCACCAACTGCTGCTACGGCGAGCAGCTGCGCATTGCCATGGAGATCTCAGCTCAGGAACAAGAGGAGGCAGAGCTTCAGCAGCAGCGGGAAGAGGAGGAGCTAAAGCGCATCATTAAGCTGTCACTGATGGAGAAATAAGACCTGCTGCCAGTCCAGCACCTACGGGTCTGGACCAGAGATTTATCAAAGAAAGGTGAAATAGAGACTACCTGGAAAGTTTTAGCACAACCTGCAAGTGGCTGGGTACCAACACCCAAATCTATGGAAGGATTTTGTAAGATCAAATTTCTCCTTTCTCTCCTATCAACTTAGCCAGACCAACCCCATGAAGCCATGTTGTGACAGCACTGTACTGACACGGACACCAGTTTCCTCCTTCTTGTGTCACTTTCTTGACCAGTGCCAGCTCATAGCCAACTACACATGCAGAACAAGAAGTGTAATAGAATGTCTCCTGGAGTGACTGATTTCTGTCTTTTTGCAGAGTTAGTGTGTAACTTTGTATGTTCTTGTGCGCTTTTCTTCAAAACCAGCTCTCCACACAGGAGTAAACAGATTATCTTCTGCCATGAAAACACAATGTGTTCGGCCAACTCTGCTTTTCACACTAATAGTCACTGAATCTTTTTGCCACTAGTTTTAAACTGTGAATTAAAAAACAAAAATCTTTTTCTGAAAACAGTGACAATGCAGGAAGCGTTGTGTGGAGTTCACTATAACCATGTCAAGTGCAAGTTAAGGTTGAGATGTTTCTGAGATGTTTCTTGACAAGGAAAAACTGAAAAATAGCATATGTAATTGATTTGCACAAAATCCAAATGTACTGTACTAAGTTTCTGAGTGGACCACATATATGACTGTTAATCGATTGGAATGAAGAGTTTAAGCAAAAAGTAAAAATAATGTACTGATAAACATAAGGACATGGTAATGGCTTGAGTTTAAAATGAAGTAGAAACGCATTAATAATATCTGTATATTATCTTGAATATTTCTGAATTTCCCTGAAGTCACAGTTCAACACTGAACAGCATTGCTGCATGGTTTGCACCGTTTTAGTTCGTTTTTATCCACTTGATTCTAGTCCTGAGACCTGGAATATAAAAGCGGGTCTGTAACCTCTTGGAATCATAGGTCATGGGCTGATTTGAGGTTCAGTTGCACAGCAAAGTTGGTGGTCAAACTACCTTGTAAGCACACCATAAAAACGACACTGAATTTTTCTGATCTTAAAGTAAAAGTGTTTTCAAATTTTGTCTTCTTAATTGTGTCTCACTGAATTTTGATGGACTCAAGGCTCAAAAAAAAGAAAATTTATATATATATATAAACAAAGTCTGTGAAAACATGAAGACTAAGGCAGCTAATTGTCCCCCCTTTCTCACTATTTGCTTGAAACAAAAGCTAAAATTTCACCCTTCAGTATAAACTCAGGCTTTAGGGGTACAGCTTCTGTCTACTCTTCCAGTTAAGCTTGCCTCATGATCCTTGTTTATTTATTTATTTATTTATTTATTTATTTAAAGTTATTTTTGGGGGCTTTTTTGTGCTTTTAATTGGATGGAGGAGGACAGTGGATAGAGTAGGAAAGGGGGAGAGAGTGGGGAGTGATATGCGGGAAACAGGCCACAGGTTGGATTTGATCCCGGGCCACCAGCTCAAGGGCAAACCTCATGGTGTGCAATCTAATCCACTAGGCCATCTGTGCCCTGATGAGCTGTAGTTTTACTTAAAAAAAAAGGTTGAAAAGATGCAAAACAAATATTTCAAAGGGGCAAATGTCCAAGCGGCAACATAAAAGTTGTTTATTCATTTGGGGGTGGGGGGTGGGGGGGCTTTTTATGACTTATTTTGATAGAAGAGGGGACAGTGAATAGAGTAGAAAACAAGGCAATATGGGTAGTGATGTGGGAAAGTGGCCACAGGCTGGATTTGAAGCCGGGAAAACCCTCATGGAGCAGGAACCATCAGACCATCTGCTGCTCCTGTTATTCTTTTTTTCTGTTTCCACAGATTTTGCAATATGGATGAAAAGCTTTCTTCACCTCCGCATCCACTTCAGGTAATAAATAACAATAATAATTTTAAAAAAGCGCCCCCGAACATCTCCACTCTCCAGCTCAGATTCACCCCCCCAAAACCCCACCCCCCACTGCTCTGTGGTAAGTGACACTGTTCTCTTCATCGAGCACAAACTCACCAGACTTGTCAAGAGAATCACTACTGCACCGTGAAATCCAATCAGACCTCCAGAGCCTTGATTGTAGTTAGGATCAGATAGACACACCTATCACTAACACTCTCAGCACACAGCTCAACTCCATCACTCCACACAACAAGAACACTTTGACATCTCTTTTGTTTATATGTCTGTAGGTGCCAGTCAATGCATGAAGATGCAAAACACAAATATGCCAACTTCACCTTTTCTGCACCAGGATTTGAACTGACAACCTCCTCTCCTGACTGAAGCAGCACCATAGCTGCACCATTTTTCTGATGCACATGTATGCTTCTGATTCCAGCTATATTATTAAGTTTATATCTAGCAATATTAACCCTTGGATGCACAGCCTACCAATACCTACACTCTTCCACACGTGGGGTCAGAAATGAACCCAATTGAAGTCAATGTGTTTTTTTCAACAAACTGGGTTGTTATTCTTCAAAATCTTTAAAACAAAGAGTTGTAATATTTTCATATTCCAGGTATTCCTCATAAAACATGTTTGTGACAAGAGGCCATGTGCTTTTTTATTTATTTTACTATTCATTTTAAGAAATTTCAGTTTTTGTATCACTTAACAAAAATCAATCAATCAATCAGACTTTATTAAAGAGAACTTTTCATACACAAGGTGGCAGCACACACACACACACACACATACACAAACACACACACACACAGTGGAGTTTTGGAGAAGCTGGGGTTGGGAAGTTTTCTTTTTTTGGAAGACCTGAAAACAATTACAATGATCAATTCTACATGTGTTAAAAGCATGAAGTAGTGTCTCTGCATTGGCTTGAGAGAGAAACTGATGTACTTTGGAAATGTTCTTTAAGTGACAATAAGATCATTTCAACTGGGTTTTGATGTCTTTTATTATGTATCTGAAAAGACAACAACAAACAGACAAAATAAGAACCCACAACTCAACCATAATATTTTCTCTTTTTTTTCTCCCTTTACTCTCTCCTTTGCCCATTCTCCCCCATCCAGCATTAGCAATGTGCTAATTTGGCAATAAACCAATTAAAATAAATTACAAAGTACAAATAAAATATTTACAAGAGGAGCCACATATCCAAAGGGCTCCTCATGGCAAAGTAAATTAAATAAACACAACACAGCAGCCAGACCATCATTCTGCTGTCATGATACTGGGTAAGACAGGTTTCTATTTGAAAAAAATAATAATAATAAGAGAAGAAATGTAATTTATTTCTAGGAAGTAAGAGGGTGAAGAAACAAAAAACAGTGACAATTGAGTCAAAGGCTCTATGTTAATGGTAAGTCCACAGTATGTGAATGGCCTGTTATTGTGAGCACCCAGAGCTCTTTACACTTGTGAACAATCATTTTCCACAACAACATTACCAAATAGTTGACCATTAAATCCAGCCTCAGTCATTTATCTGCTAACAGCTGTTTCCACGAGCTAACCAGTATCTAGTATCTCAGCCTTCCAGCCCCTTATGAAACTGATCTCTTCGGTGGTTGCAGTGTAAACCAAGATACTTCTGATCTCAGGAATGACACACATATGTCCAACAGGGGGAGATATTGCACCTTTAAAAATCACGTTCTGCTGGAGACGAGGATCTTGGTTTAGAGCCTTTTTATGTAAGAAAAAGTCATTGATTATTGAAAAACCTAATATTTTAATTGTGTGTGTGTGTGTGTGTGTGTGTGTGTGTGTGTGTGTGTGTGTGTGTGTGTGTGTGTGTGTGCGTGTGTGTGTGTGTGTGTGTGTGTATAAAAGACATGAGACTGACAGATAAAGAGGGGAAGTTTCTGTCAGAATGCATGCAAACAATGTAGCTGCGTATCAGATCTGTTATCTATTTATATTTCATCTATTTATTGATATTACATGATTACATGTTACTTTTTGGTCAATCTAAGGTGAAACTGAGTTGATCACAGTGTAATTAATGGTAGATAGTCAACTCATTGTGTGTGGGGCTGTTAGTGTCAGTGTTAGTGATTGCTCCTATAGAAACAGGCCAGTATTGCTCTAAATGAATGTGTAACAGCTCTCTGTAGATAATGATTGTGTGTGGCTGGTGCACAGAAATTGCATTTTCTCTGCAGCACAGTTTTTTTTTTTAACAACTTAACCCCATGTGCACAACATCTTCTTTGCAATCTTGGAAATCTGAAAACCAAGATCAGTGTCTTTTACTTTGGCTGTTGTTGGTTTAAGTCTTACTGGTCAAAAATGGTCGTTTTGGGCTTGGTGTAGATTTTCAGTTTGATCAAGAACATCTTTATAAGGTCACTCTATGAAAACTAAATGTGCAAAATTTCCTCTGCAGCCCTGGAGTGCACAAACATGTTCCTTTGTTGTTAGGGGATGTTTAAGATGATCACAGTCTCAGCAGCAGATATTGAGATTTGATGTTCAACATATTTCAGCCTTCTGAAGCTTTTCGCACACATGCATCCAAAATATTTTATGATCTAGATTTCTAATCTGCGGCTAAACATGATAAAAAAATAAAACTTAAATTCACTGCATGTCTCTTCCTCTATCTTTTTGTTTCTCTAGCATGCATGTCTCAGAAATGTACGGCTGTATTCTTATGGATAATTGTATTCATAGTTGGTTATTGCATTGCATAAAAGTTGGCAGCGAAGCAATGGAGTTGTATGCTTTGATTTTTTTAATATAGTTTTGCCTTTATCTGGATTTGATAAATAATTAAACGCACCCTAAGTCTCAACATATTAATACGAAAGTTCACTGCAGTCTAAGTATGTGTGCATGTTTTTTTTCATTCTGTTGCATGTTGCTTCCTGAAGATCAAACTTGCTTAGTGTCAAATAGTGTTTGAAATCCAGATGTGCAACACAGTGACTCTGCACATGCATTGAGTCAAAACCCTGAGTGAGATGAAGCTTTTTTCTAACATAAACATGAGTACACACTGATTGACTTTATATCAGGAAGGTGACGTTTAGATTGTTTGCTTTTCCTCCAGCTTTCTACCATTAATTCATTGTCATCTTCCTGTAACAACCTCAATAAAAGGACAAAGTGACCTAAAGTGGTGCATTCTTTGGAGTTGACTACAAATTAAATCTCAAGATGTAGAATGTGTCCCTTAATACAGTTGTTATAAACAAAACGCTTGCTTGGTGGCTAGAAAGTGGTGTGTTTCTTTTTTATCTTTCTTTTTATACTTTTTTGTCTTTTTACTTTCACTGCTGCAGAATTTGAGTTCTGTACATTGGACACAGTAGAGATTCATACTGGGAAAATCAGTCTCATTAGACCTGAGGAGAAATAACATTGTTTGGTCAAAAAGTTTATGAGGCTGTTTCACCCAGTTCACATCATTAACATGTTTAACTAAATTTTCATGATTCTAGTTTACAAACATGCAACTCTTAACTTCAGCCGTTAACATTAATCTAACACTCATGGGAATACTTTGTATTGTTGTCTTGGGTATCTTAAATTGATTGTTTTTTAGCTGTTCATATTTACCTGGTATGATGATTCAACACTCCAGGTACTCTGCATATTATAGCTATATATCTAAACAAACTACAAAGGCATGAGCAGCGAAGGATGGAGAACAAAGTGTGTGTTTCAGATAGGTAAAAAGAGCCTCCTCTGAAAGATAAGAATATATTCTCCCTTTGTGCAAAATGAGTTCATAAGGGGAGTGAGAGACAGTCATTGGTAGAGGACCAGGTTTCTGTGTGATAACAGGCAGCAGCCACATATTGGGTGGAAAAAAGGGTTTCATTTCCTGTTCTTCAGAAGGCAGTGGCTGTATCAAGAGATCAGCAGAAAGGCTGGGGAGAGGGGAAAAGAGAAGGACTGGAGCAAGTTATAGGGAGGGTAATGCTTGGATTTCTTTCAGAAAAGCAATGTGATATGGTGGCTCTGGAGTGCAAACCACAACAGTGAATTAAAAAAACAAAACAGCAAATCAAGAAAATACGACAGCAAATAACTAAACATAAAAGCTCAATAGCTAATTAAAAACCACAATAACATTAAGCTACAGGAAGAGGTAGGTACTGGTGGAGGACATGAGCCATCACTGATTGGGCGAAGGCATCGTCCATCATTTGACCAGGAAGTTTATAAGGGCCTTTAGCAAGATTTTTAAACATGAGCGTAACTGGTGGTGCAGGTCATACTGGATATGCTGAGGACTAATCATGGCATTTCAATTAGTATGCACATGCTGAAGACTGATGTCTGGGCTGCACACATGGCATAACCATTCTTCACTTCACTTGACTTCTTCACTACCAGACAAAGGCATGGACACCACAGAGAAGCTGTCGGGGCAAGAACAGCATGAGTTCCCCTGCTTTCTGCTGAGCAGGTATATGTCAAATACCCTGGTAGTTAGCTTGTGCTAAAATGCTACAGTGACTAGCTTTGCTTGTATAACGAGTAATATCCTCAGGTAGCTGCTAGTGTAGTTATGACCCTAATACAACCTCAATTCAAATGATGTTTGGAGATGGGTTGTGTAAAATGTAAATAAAAACAGAATATAATCATTTGCAAAACCTCTTCAACTTATATTTAATTGAATACACCACAAAGACAATATATTTAATGTTCAAACTGATGAAATTTTATTGTTTTTTATGCAAATATTTGCTCATTTTGAATGTGATGCCTGCATCAGGTTTAAAAAAAAAACAGGGTCAGGGGCAACAAAAGTCTGAGAAAGTTGATGAATACTCAAAGAACAGCTGTTTGGATCATTCCACAGGTGAACAGGTTCATTAGAAACAGGTGAGTGTCATGATTGGGTATAAAAGGAGCATCCCCAAAAGGCTCAGTCCTTCACAAGCAGAGATGGAGCCAGGTTCACCACTTTGTAAACAACTGCGTGGAAAAATAGTCCAACAGATTAAGAACAAGGTTCCTCAACAATCAGCTGCAGGGAATTTAGGGATTCCTGCTAGTTTGTACACAAGCAGCCACTTGAGGTTATTACATGCTGGACAAGCAAAGCTAGTCATTTTAACATATTAGCACAAACTAACCACCAGGGTATTTGACACAAACGTGCTCAGCAGAAAGCAGGACATATTCGCCCCGCGCTGCTCTCCAAGTGCCTGAAAGCTTCCCTGCAGTGTCCATGCCTCAGTCTGGTAGTGAAGAATGATTAATCCATCTGTGCTGCCCAGACTATTCTACAGTTTTTTTTACAGTTGTTTACACTAAAATGAAAATTTCCCTTCACTAACAGATCTTAACACTCAAGAAGCAAAACACCTGTCCAGAGTTGTGCAACAACAGGAACAGACTCAGCACTTTTTGCAAAACATTACATAGAGTGATTTGCAAAACTCTACATGCATTTTCACTCCTTAGACACAGATAAGGATTGTGAGGTTACTAACAAGGTAGAGTAAGAGGCCCAGGCAGAGAAAGACATGAGAGGGACCTGAAGAAGTGATAAAACCTGAACAAGGAAGACAAGGACCAACTTTAACTCAAGAAATCCATGCAACACATATCACGACCATGTTATCAACAATGGACCGACACTGAGGGAAGTTTGACTAAGAGCTCAGCCAAATCTCTTTAGAAATACCATAGTGAACATTTCCTCACATTGACACTGCAGCTTAGTGCATTTGTCATCACTCTCTACATCATTTCCTGTGAGCTGTTTTGCATCTACATAGGATTGAGGGTCGAGGACACCAAGATAGAAGGGGCCCCACGTTCACTCTGGCACAAAAAGCAGTAAACAGGGTTTTGGAAAACAATGGTATCATGCTGAGAAAATCAAGTCAATGTCATCAGTGTTCACAGTATTTTCTATAACATTCATCAAGTCTTTCTGTCAACATTTGGTCTGATCCTCAAAAAACTCAAGAACACATGAAGCAACAGTATTGAGTATCATCTGACATGGATTCAGAGAGAATGAAACAGCCACATGATGAGTATGTGAAGCATGTAATGTTTACCTCATTATGGTATGGTAGTGCACTACACTCAACCTTTTGGCATGAAAAATTACTGAAAAACATCCTGTTGTCTTTTACTAAGTTTCAGAGAGTTTTTCAAGTGGATGCTGAAAGAATCCAACATGAATTCAAAAATGTTGATGAGGCTGGATTTAACTGTGCATAAACTAGAAGAAGAGGGAGAGATGTTATTGGACGCAGGGCAATTACCAGTTTGCTAGGGCAGTGAGGAGGTATCATCCACGTGAGTCTGGGACAGGTACTGGACCTGCAGGCGTATTGTGTTGTGTGACCTTTTCATCTACTTAAGCCACTTTTATATGACTCTTCACATGTATCCCCTGTCACCACAGTCACACACTGATGACAGAGGATGCGCTGGTAAACTATCATCAGCAATAAATGACCCTTTCAGACTCTTGATAACAAGAACAGTTTGGGATTTTTGAATGTTGCGCAGGAACATCATGGGGTAGAAGGAGCTGGAGTCAAACCACCAACCCTGCCTCTGCCACTGAGCCACCACTACAACCCAGATACCAAAACCCATCGGCACAAAGAGACACATGTGCACCCAAAATACAGAGCACGGGTTGCAAAAATAAATACAAGAGAAAAAAGGAGGATATGAGAACTGAAAAAAGAGATGAAATCAGATGGAGGTCTTGATAGTGAGAGTGGCTGGCTGGAAGGCAACTAGGCAGATCCTGAGATGTC
>RPOG01005927.1:8659-22265 GCA_008086565.1 Thalassoma bifasciatum
TGTGAATGAGCGAAGTGTTCTGATCTGTCCTGTATAGCGGTCCAAAGCAAAGAGACTGTGCTCAGTGACTTCCTGCAGTGAGAAGAGTAACCAGCCGTTATATCCTATATCAGCGTCATAGGCTCTGACTTTAGTCACCACTTGTCCTGCGTTGGCATTGCGGGGAATCTCCTCCACACCTTCAGCAGAGCCGTTGGAGCTGACTGGATACAGGATGACTGGAGCGTTGTCGTTCTGATCCAGAATGAACACGTTCACTGTCACGTTGCTGCTCAGTTGTGGACTTCCAGAGTCTGAGGCCACAACGTGGAACTGGAAAGTTTTCACTGTTTCAAAGTCGAAACTTTTCAGCGCAGTGATGTGTCCATTTTCAGAGTTGACGTTGAGGAAAGATGTGACGTCATTCTGACTCCCTTCTCTCACAATATGATATGTTATAGCTGCATTTTCGCCCACATCGTTGTCTGTTGCTCTGACTGAGAATATTGACACTCCAGCAACATTATTTTCCAGCAGATAGAACTGTAATGGGTTTTGTTCAAAAAGTGGACTGTTGTCATTCACATCTGATATCTGAATGTTGAGAGTTTTAAAAGTCGAGAAAGGAGGATCACCACAGTCTGTGGCTTTGATTGTGATTTCATAATGAGACACCTGCTCTCGATCTAAAATTCCTTTTGTGACAACAGAGTAAGTGTTTTCTTTGTAGGAGGGTTTGAGTTCAAAAGGGACATCGTTGTTCATGCTTGTAATTATTTTTCCATTAACCCCAGAGTCTTTGTCTTTCACTTTAATCAAAGAAACAATAGTTCCAGGTTTTGAGTCTTCAGTTACTGTATTTGACAGCGATGTAATTTCTATTTCAGGTGGATTATCGTTAACATCCTTTATTTTTATGATGACTCGACACTCACTTGTTAATGGAGGTGTTCCTTTGTCTGATGCCTCAATATCAAGTTTATAAACGTCATTTTCCTCATAGTCAATAGCTCCTTTGACTCTTATTTCTCCTGTTAATTTGTTCAGTTCAAAAAGGTCATAAACTTTTTTCTTTAGGGTTTTAACTAGGCTATATTCAACTAACCCATTGTAGCCTTCATCGGGATCGGTTGCATTAATTCTAAAAACTGAAGTATCAGGAGCAACATTTTCCTGTATTTCAATTTTATAAACCTCTTGGCTAAACATTGGACGGTTGTCGTTGGTGTCAAGAACAATTATAGTTACATTTAATGTTCCTGATCTCTGTGGTTTTCCTCCATCTGTAGCTGTGAGCAGCAGCGTGTGTTTGTCCTTCTGTTCTCTGTCTAAAGATTTCTTCAGCACTAAAAATGGTATTTTATCCTCGTCACTCTGTCGGATGTCTACTTCAAAATGTTCATTGGATGTTATGGTGTATGTTCGAACAGAGTTAACTCCAGCATCAGGATCACGAGCAGCATGAAGCTGGAATCGCCTACCTGGCATTGTATGCTCAAATACTTCGATTACCTGCCCTATTTCTGGGAAACTAGGAGCATGGTCATTTACATCAGAAACTTCGATGACGACATAATGTATTTCCAAAGGGTTTTCCACTATAATTTTTAACTCCATTATGCAGGCCCCGCTCCTCTCCTGACACAGCTCCTCTCTGTCGATTTTCTTATGCACATATAGAGCCCCATTGTCCCGGTTTACCTCAAAAAACGAATCCTTGGACTCAGAAACAACACGGAACCGTCGGTCAACCAAAGAGCTGATATCCAGTCCAAGATCCTTGGCAACGTTTCCAACAACAGTTCCCTCTTTCACCTCCTCAGGAACAGAGTAGCGTATTTCTCCCAAAACCCCTTTTCCGACAAACAGCAGAAGAAAGAAGCGTAAAACAAACCAGGAGCACGGCTTCCCTCGAGCTTTGCTATCCAGCTTCATCGTTATTAACAACGTTTTTGGACACAAACGCTGGATCCTTCACGAAACCAATTGTATTTAGCACATTTTTAGATGGCCAAACGCGGTACCATCGGTTCGCGACTAGATCCAAGTGTCTCCTCTCCTTTTTTCATGGAGCAAACAAAAGCTTTGTAAGGGGAGGGACATTGCTTCATGGTTTTCCTAATCTTATACTGACACCCAGAGGTCACAAAGAAAGTACCAAGCCGGAAATGCATTCTTTTCTTCTTACAGTAAATGAACTATCTACGGGAGACCTGTCTTAGGCTTTCAGATATTTCAAAATTAACCACATGATTAAGGTGAGTTACTGAAGTGGCAAACGCACGTTGTGTTTACACATGGTATGAAAGGGATTGTCCTGTTAAAGATGGCTATGATGAAAAAAAAAATAAGAATTTGTTTTTTTGTGGATATATCGTTGGAATCCAGATTACGCACTGAACAAAAACTCGAAAGACAACTTTCTTTCAGCACCGTGGACAGCGTTTCTCGTCAGAGTTTTCTGTCGTGGAACGCTTAATGAATGCAGCCTGTATTGATATTCAAACAAACTGCAACGAAAAAGCATCAAAATAGCTACATTTTGTGCAATCCAGTGATGCAAATAAGGTGACAAAACCACGTGTAGGGTGATCGAAGATATCTTCGAAAACCTTACATCTTGGAAGCGTGAATCAAGAATGAATGAACTTTCAGAAATTTCAGACAGCTGCAAGTGGTGGACAAAGCGCAGTTGTGATAGAATGAACGTGGAGTTAGATTGAAAATTTGAAAAATATGATTCAAGGATTTAAAAATTGTCAGAATATTATTAATTTATTAACTTATTTATTTTGCAAGCTCTTACCTCAGTGGATGGTCTCCTCCTGTCAGGGAGCACTAGAGTGTTGGCATGGCTGCCCGGGACTATAGTAGATCCTATACTCATCCTGGGTCCCACTAACATGTAGCGTTTGTCTCCAGATCTGTACTGGATGCTGTGACACAGTGTGCCGTCATAGTTAGTCTCTTGCAGATATTTGGAGGTATAGTCTGTGGATTTGGAGCACTGCATTGCAATCAGCACGATGATGCTGATGATNCCTCATCATCGTTTGTGGCACTTTTGACATCAGAGGCAGCAAAAGCCTCTTTGGGCTCCACCACTTTGACAATGACAGTAGCTGTAGCTGAGAGGGAGACGTTGCCATTGTCTTTGACCAGTATGAGCAGTTTGTGCTCAGCCTCGTCTGTCTCTGTGAATGAGCGAAGTGTTCTGATCTGTCCTGTATAGCGGTCCAAAGCAAAGAGACTGTGCTCAGTGACTTCCTGCAGTGAGAAGAGTAACCAGCCGTTATAGCCTATATCAGCGTCATAGGCTCTGACTTTAGTCACCACTTGTCCTGCGTTGGCATTGCGGGGAATCTCCTCCACACCTTCAGCAGAGCCGTTGGAGCTGACTGGATACAGGATGACTGGAGCGTTGTCGTTCTGATCCAGAATGAACACGTTCACTGTCACGTTGCTGCTCAGTTGTGGACTTCCAGAGTCTGAGGCCACAACGTGGAACTGGAAAGTTTTCACTGTTTCAAAGTCGAAACTTTTCAGCGCCAAAATATCTCCCGACTCAGAGTTAATGCTCAAAAAGGAAGTTACTTTGTTTTCATCAACTGCATCTCTGACAATCTGATAAACGATTAAAGCATTATCCCCCTCATCACGATCTGATGCTGACAAGGAAAACACCGACCCTCCTGCAGGGTTGTTTTCTGTTATGTAAAAGTTATATCGAGGCAATGAAAACTGAGGGCTGTTATCGTTCACATCAGATACAACAACTCTGAACGTCTTTTCAGAAGTTAAGGCTGGTTCACCCGCGTCTTTGGCGACCACTGTCACATCATACGTTGATTTGTTTTCCCTGTCAAGTTGTAACTTTGTCACCACAGCGTACATGTTGTCCTGTATTGAGGGTGTCAGTGTGAACGGGGCACCGTCTTTTATAAAGCTAATCACTTTGCCGTTCACTCCAGAGTCCAAATCAGTGATGCTGATCAGCGCCACTGTGGTACCTGGTCTGGAATCCTCGGAAATTGTATTGGACAGAGACGCCACCTCAATCAGCGGTGCGTTGTCATTTACATCTTTAATATTTACAGTGACACCTTTCTCTGTTCTGAGAGGAACAGCTCCACTGTCAGACGCCAGGATATCTATCTCATAACTGTCATCTACTTCGTAGTCTAATTGCCCTTTCACTGTTATCTCACCTGTTCTCGGATCGACATCAAACAGTTCGCGCACCCTGCTATTAACATTGCCAAAGGAGTAACTCACATCTCCATTCATACCATCGTCCTGATCTGTTGCGTTCACTTTGATAACTGTGGTTCCTACTGGTGAATTCTCATTAATCTCTGCAGAGTAAACATCTTTGGTGAATACTGGTGCGTTATCGTTCACATCTAAAACATCTATTAGAATTTCCATGGTCCCTGTTTTCGGAGGTTTACCTCCATCCAGGGCCGTGAGGATGAGTTTATGGCTGCTCTGGGCCTCTCTGTCTAACGGGCTCTGTATCTGTAAAATTGGGACTTTCCCATCTTTTCCGCGTTCTTTCACTTCCAGACGAAAATTATGATTTGCGCTAAGTTTATACTGCTGAACAGAATTCAAGCCCCCGTCAGGATCAAGGGCAGCATGCAACTGAAATTTTGTTCCCGGAAGAGTGGACTCTGAAATCTCAAGCCTTTTGTTGTTCTCCGGGAAAGATGGTGCGTGATCGTTTATGTCCAATACTTCCACGGCAACATAATGGATCTCCAGTGGGTTTTCAAGCACAGTTTTCAGGTTTATTAAACATACGCTGGTCCGCTGGCATATTTCCTCTCGGTCAATATTGCGGCTGACATATAAAATCCCATCATTCTGGTTAACTTCGAATAGAGAGTCCGCTGAGCCAGACACAATGCGAAAGCCTCTCGCTTTTAGAATAGTCGGGTCTAATCCCAGATCTTTTGCTATATTTCCGACAGAAGCACCCTCTTTTATTTCCTCCGATATAGAATACCTTATCTGTCCCGAAGCCTCGACGAACATCAGACTCAAAGCCAGAAAGAGGGAGGCACATCTCCATTGTTGCGATGGGTCCTGTCCGCTTCGCTCCATTGTCTGTCGACGGTGGATGAATCCAGAAAATACAAAGAAGTCCACCGACAGTATTAATGCTCGACAAAACGAGAAAAAGCACCTGCGCCTCACTATGAGCTGGATTCGTGAGGGTAAGGGGACTTCAGAAAGAAAACTCGGACCGAACGCGAGGGGTCTGCCCTCCTGAATGCTTCAGGGGCAGGCACACAGATTTTTAAATGATGAACCAGTGTGGTGCGCATTTCTGGTTGTTTACTGCCACCATGCGCTTTTACCACAACGACAGATCCAGCTGAGCGCCTCAAACCCGACACCGACTTTTCAAAATAATTATACTTTGAGTGGCAAAAAACACCAAATAGCCATTAAGTAAAGCGTAACAGATGATATATATGTTCCCGCGACACAGCCCTCTTTGTTAAAAAAAAAAAAAAAAAAAAAAAAAAAAAAAAAAAAAAAAAAAAAAAAAAAAAAAAAGCAACAACAACAACAACAACAACAAAAACCAATCAGACTTGTAGGTGGGGGGTTAAAAGTTTGTAAATAAAAGTGATGAATTGGGTAGGTATTTCACTTCAGCAAACAGAAAATTCCGTCATAGGCACGAATCAATAAATCTATCACAAATTGTGCACAAAGCAATAACTCACCAATTTTTTCCAATTATGTGCTGGAGTGTAATTCATGCGAGCACAATCAGACGTTCTTTTCTAGATGCAACATTTAGCTTGAAAAACATCGTGGGGAAAAAATGGCACCTATACATTTTTGATAATATCATATGATCAGGACAATATTTAAGACTATATGAAGAAATCGAAGAAATAATGTCTTTGAAAACTGGGCAATAATGTATTTGAGAGAAGCCCCAAATGGACTCGATAAACCAAGCAAACAAACAAACAAACAAAAAAGCTTGCTGCTTGATTGACCAAAGTCAGTGCACTTCAGCACCACGGAAAGCGTTTCTGAACTAAACTTCGTGAAAATCCACCAAAAAAGCTATTGCACGAAACAAAAATATGAATAGACTTGCAAACATAAGGTAGGAAGAGGGAGGTTTAGGAAATCACTACAGAAGTAAAAAATCAAGTCAATTATATCAAGCATCCCAAAACCGGATTAAGGAAGAACATGGCTTACATACACCAGCCAGACTCATCAGGCATCATCTCTTACCTCAGTGGATGGTCTCCTCCTGTCAGGGAGCACTAGAGTGTTGGCATGGCTGCCCGGGACTATAGTAGATCCTATACTCATCCTGGGTCCCACTAACATATAGCGTTTGTCTCCAGATCTGTACTGGATGCTGTGACACAGTGTGCCGTCATAGTTAGTCTCTTGCAGATATTTGGAGGTATAGTCTGTGGATTTGGAGCACTGCATTGCAATCAGCACGATGATGCTGATGATAAAAAGAGCAGAGACTGAGGCCAAAGTGATCATGAGATAAAAAGTGACATTAGTCTCCTCATCATCGTTTGTGGCACTTTTGACATCAGAGGCAGCAAAAGCCTCTTTGGGCTCCACCACTTTGACAATGACAGTAGCTGTAGCTGAGAGGGAGACATTGCCATTGTCTTTGACCAGTATGAGCAGTTTGTGCTCAGCCTCGTCTGTCTCTGTGAATGAGCGAAGTGTTCTGATCTGTCCTGTATAGCGGTCCAAAGCAAAGAGACTGTGCTCAGTGACTTCCTGCAGTGAGAAGAGTAACCAGCCGTTATATCCTATATCAGCGTCATAGGCTCTGACTTTAGTCACCACTTGTCCTGCGTTGGCATTGCGGGGAATCTCCTCCACACCTTCAGCAGAGCCGTTGGAGCTGACTGGATACAGGATGACTGGAGCGTTGTCGTTCTGATCCAGAATGAACACGTTCACTGTCACGTTGCTGCTCAGTTGTGGACTTCCAGAGTCTGAGGCCACAACGTGGAACTGGAAAGTTTTCACTGATTCAAAGTCGAAACTTTTCAGCGCGGTGATGTGTCCATTTTCAGAGTTGACGTTTAGGAGCGATGTGACGTCATTCTGACTCCCTTCTCTCACAATATGATATGTTATAGCTGCATTTTCGCCCATATCGTTGTCTGTTGCTCTGACTGAGAATATTGACTCCCCAGCAACATTATTTTCTAGCAAATAAAACTGTAATGGGTTTTGTTCAAAATGTGGACTGTTGTCATTTACATCTGATATCTGAATGTTGAGAGTTTTTAAAGTCGACAAAGGAAGATCACCACAGTCTGTGGCTTTGATTGTGATTTCATAATGAGACACCTGCTCTCGATCTAGAAGTTCCTTGGTCACAATTGAATAAGTATTCTCTTTATAGGAAGGCTTTAGTTCAAAGGGCACATCGCTGTTTATGTTTGTGACAACTTTGCCGTTTATACCAGAGTCCTTGTCCTTCACTCTTATAAGAGATATAATAGCTCCAGGTTTTGCGTCTTCTGCTATCGTGTTTGACAGGGATGTTATTTCTATTTCTGGGGGGTTATCGTTAACATCTTTTATTTTTATAATGACTCGACATCTTCCAATTAATGGAGGCATTCCTCTGTCAGACGCCTGAACATCTAGCTTATAAATTTGCGATTCCTCAAAGTCTAACTCTCCTTTCAGCTTAATTTGTCCACTTAAATGATCCAGCTCAAAGATGTCATAAACTTTTCGTGCAAGTGCTCTGCTGAGGCTGTACTCCACCTCTCCATTTGTTCCCTCATCTGCATCTTTTGCACTAACTTTAAAAACAGCTGTGCCAGCTGGAGTGTTTTCATAGATTTCTATTTGATAAGTATCCTGACTAAACACTGGACGGTTATCATTAATATCAAGAACCACAATAGAAACATTTAATGTTCCTGATTTCGTAGGTCTTCCACCATCCACAGCTGTCACAATCAGTGAATGTTCGGCCTTTTGTTCTCTGTCTAATGGTTTCTTTAGCACTAAAAATGGTATTTTATCTTCATCACTTTGACTAAAATCTATTTCAAAGTGATCATTTGCTGTCAGTGTGTATGTGCGGATGGAGTTTACACCAGTATCAGGATCTCGAGCCGCGTGTAACTGGAACCTCGTTCCTGGAGATGTTTGTTCAGCAATCTTAAATTGTTGTTGATTTTCACCAAAACTGGGGGCGTGATCATTTACATCAGTAATTTCAACAACTACATAGTGAATTTCCAAAGGGTTCTCAACAACGATTTTCAGCTCCGTTACGCATGCACCACTTCCCTCACACAGCTCCTCTCTGTCGATTTTCTTACTGATCTGTAAGGCTCCATTGTCCGGGTTTACCTCGAAAAAAGCGTCATCAGATCCAGACACAACACGGAACCGTCGATCAATCAAAGAGGATTTGTCCAAACCAAGATCCTTAGCTACGTTTCCAACAAGGGTTCCTTCTTTCATCTCCTCTGGAATAGAGTACCTCAATTCAGCCAGAGCCTGCTCTCCAAAGATCAGCAGGAAGGAAATATAAAAAGCAAACACAAACCCGTAGTCCTTCGACCGAGAATACTTTCGTCCCTCCATTTTTGTCCAACAGTATCGACTCGTAAAAGCCCTTTCCTGCGGCAACTCAAATATAGCCTTCCGACCCGTTCACCATCGCTTTATAAAAACATAAACCGAATAATCATTTCCGACTCTGCAGCCCGGCTCGAATGCATCCTCTGCTATGAGGAGGCAAACAAAAGGTTGGTTAGGGGAGGGACAAAGACTTCATCGGCCTTAGTGATGTAACAGTGACACCCCGTGGACAATAAACATGATTTTGAAAATCTTAAAATGATAGCACAAGTATAGCCCTGACTCAAAATCCACACCTGCAGAAATATTTCCAAGGTGGCAGAGATCAAGCAATTGTGAAAAACAGCAACAGACGCACAATGCTGTGAATAGGACCCTGACTCTGCTAGATCAAAAGTACCTTCTCCCTTTGCTTCATACATATGATAAAACGTTCGTACGTTTTGGTGAAATGTATATATTTCTATATGTACGAAGTTTATACTTCAAAGTAAATATAATCAAGAAGCATTTCTTCAAGTTTACAATGAGCTTTGCTTTTAGCTCCCTCTTCAGCACCATGGATAGCGATTCAGAAACGACCCAGCCTCCCTCTCGCTCATCTAACTTTCTTCTGCCTTTTTCATGGAGACTTTGGCAAGAAAATGACTAACACTTCCGGAAAATAAATAACCAGCATATCATACCAATGTTTTCGTTTTATTTCAACTTTACTCATG
The DNA here is from genome assembly GCA_008086565.1 of Thalassoma bifasciatum. Taxonomy (NCBI): domain Eukaryota; kingdom Metazoa; phylum Chordata; class Actinopteri; order Labriformes; family Labridae; genus Thalassoma; species Thalassoma bifasciatum. Next base: position 17,980 of record RPOG01005927.1, read on the forward strand.
ACGGTCAGTGGTAACCTATAAAGTTGACCGCACTTAGGTGAAATCTTAGTTTTCCTGCAGCTCAAGAGCAAGCAAGTATACCTTTTTCCAGTACTTTATTCAGTTTTTTTTAGCTTTACTAATTTTTCTTGCCCCGACAGGGTGAAAAATTCTAAGTTAGATAGTGATTCCAAGATGTTAAGCAGCCGTTTACTTTTATATCTTGGAAATAACTTTGGTACAGTCTGCTGTTAAGATTATTACTCTTTTTCTTATTTTCAAGTGAATTTTTTAGCACCAAAATAACAATTAAATACATTTTATGTGAGAATGTACTTGGCAATACAACCTGATTCTGATTCTGAGTATCTAGTCTTTCTAAAAAGTGTCAAAAAATGTTTTGAATGTAAAATCATCTCAGGAAGACAAAAGACTTGTGTATCCAGTTCAAAAGATAATGTAAGTTCAGTGCATCGTGCATCACCACACAAAAAGCGTTTGCGCGGACAGGTGTGATGAGGGAAAAAAAAAACAAAAAACAAAAAAAACATAAGACTGCCGAACTCAAACAACAAAGGTACCAAGGTGCCTCAACAATAATGACACCAGAAGAAAAAAAACGATTCAGCAGCAATCTGAGAACCTAATAACGTAACATCATGGAAAGACAAAAAAAGAAAAACCTATGTAATTAACAAGACAACCAAATCCTACCTCAGTGGATGGTCTCCTCCTGTCAGGGAGCACTAGAGTGTTGGCATGGCTGCCCGGGACTATAGTAGATCCTATGCTCATCCTGGGTCCCACTAACATGTAGCGTTTGTCTCCAGATCTGTACTGGATGCTGTGACACAGTGTGCCGTCATAGTTAGTCTCTTGCAGATATTTGGAGGTATAGTCTGTGGATTTGGAGCACTGCATTGCAATCAGCACGATGATGCTGATGATAAAAAGAGCAGAGACTGAGGCCAAAGTGATCATGAGATAAAAAGTGACATTAGTCTCCTCATCATCGTTTGTGGCACTTTTGACATCAGAGGCAGCAAAAGCCTCTTTNTGTCCTGTATAGCGGTCCAAAGCAAAGAGACTGTGCTCAGTGACTTCCTGCAGTGAGAAGAGTAACCAGCCGTTATATCCTATATCAGCGTCATAGGCTCTGACTTTAGTCACCACTTGTCCTGCGTTGGCATTGCGGGGAATCTCCTCCACACCTTCAGCAGAGCCGTTGGAGCTGACTGGATACAGGATGACTGGAGCGTTGTCGTTCTGATCCAGAATGAACACGTTCACTGTCACGTTGCTGCTCAGTTGTGGACTTCCAGAGTCTGAGGCCACAACGTGGAACTGGAAAGTTTTCACTGATTCAAAGTCGAAACTTTTCAGCGCGGTGATGTGTCCGTTTTCAGAGTTGACGTTCAGGAAAGATGTGACGTCATTCTGACTTCCTTCTCTCACAATATGATATATTATAGCTGCATTTTCGCCCATATCGTTGTCTGTTGCTCTGACAGAGAATATTGACTCCCCAGCAACATTATTTTCCATCAGATAAAACTGTAATGGGTTTTGTTCAAAATGTGGACTGTTGTCATTCACATCTGATATTTGAATGTTGAGAGTTTTAAATGTCGATAAAGGAGGATCACCACAGTCTGTGGCTTTGATTATGATTTCATAATGAGACACCTGCTCTCGGTCCAGAAGTTCCTTGGTCACAATAGAATAAGTATTCTCTTTGTACGAAGGCTTTAGTTCAAAGGGCACGTCGCTGTTCATGCTTGTTATTATCTTTCCATTTACTCCAGAGTCCCTATCTTTCACTCTAATTAGAGAAACAATGGTTCCAGGTTTTGAGGCTTCAGCCACTGTACTTGACAGTGATGTAATTTCTATTTCAGGTGGATTATCATTTATATCTTTTATTTTTATAATGACTCGACACTCACCTGTCAATGGTGGTGTTCCTTTGTCAGATGCCTCAACATCAAGTTTATATACGTCGTTTTCCTCATAGTCAATGGGTCCTTTAACCCTGACCACTCCTGATAATTTGTCTAATTCAAAAAGGTCATAAACTTTTTTCTTCAAAGTTTTTCCAAGGCTGTACTCAACTACACCACTGGATCCTTCATCAAGGTCTGTGGCATTAACTCTAAAAACTGAAGAACCGGCTGCGACATTTTCCTGTATTTCTACCTGATATATTTCCTGACTGAACATTGGACGGTTATCATTGATATCAAGAACAATTATAGTAACATTTAATGTTCCTGATCTCTGTGGTTTTCCCCCATCTATTGCTGTGAGCAGCATCGTATGTTTGTCTTTATGTTCTCTGTCCAACATTTTTCTAAGCACTAAAAATGGTATTTTATCCTCATCACTCTGGCGAATATCTAATTCAAAATGTTCATTTGCAGTCAGCGTGTACGTACGAATAGAGTTAATTCCAGCATCGGGATCACGAGCAGAGTGCAGCTGAAACCGCTTACCCGGTAATGTCTGTTCCGCTATCTCAAATATTTGTACCTTTTCCGGAAAATTAGGAGAATTGTCGTTTACATCGGTTATTTCTACGACTATATAGTGTATTTCCAAAGGGTTTTCGACTATGATTTTAAGCTCCAGTATGCAGGCCCCGCTCCTCTCCTGACACAGCTCCTCTCTGTCGATTTTCTTATGCACATATAGAGCCCCATTGTCCCGGTTTACCTCAAAAAACGAATCCTTGGACTCAGAAACAACACGGAACCGTCGGTCAACCAAAGAGCTGATATCCAGTCCAAGATCCTTTGCAACGTTTCCAACAACAGTTCCTTCTTTCACCTCCTCAGGAACAGAGTAGCGAATTTCTCCCAAAACCCCTTTGCCGACGCAGAATAGAAGAAAAAGGCGTAAAACAGACCAGGAGCACGGCTTCCCTCGGGCTTTGCTGTCCAGCATCATCGTTATTAAGTAAGTTTTTCAAACACAAAAGCACGATCATTTATCATTTGTCCTCATCAACCCAATCGTATTGACCACATTTTCAGATGGCCAAACACGGTTACATCGGTTCGCAACTAGATCTAAGCGTCTCCTCTCCTTTTTTCATGGGGCGAACAAAAGCTTTGTGAGGGGAGGGACATTGCTTCGTGGTTTTCCCAATCTTATACTGACACCCAGAGGTCGCAAAAAAAAGTACCAAGCCGGAAATGCATTCTCTTCTATCATAATAAATAAACTGTATCCACGAAAGACCTGTCTTGGGCTTTCTTAGATTTCAAAATGAACCACACGATAAAGGTGAGTTACTTAAGCGGTAAACATACGTTGTGGTTACCAATGGTACAATATGGATTGATCTTTTATACAAAAATGGCTGTGGTCAAAAGAAAAAAAAAATGATGGGAATTTAGTTTCTGTGAAAACGCTCCTATACCACACTAGGCAATTAACAAAAACTCGGAGGAACACTTTGTTTCAGCACCAAGGATAGAGTCTTTCATCAAAGTGTTCATTATGGGAGCGGTAAACTCTAACAACAATTATAATGATATGACGAAACTAAAAAGACAAGCACCTTAGGCTGTAGTTTTTGGCTTTGTTAAGTGTCAAGAACTAAACGGTAAATGTATATGATGCGTTTTGTCTGATCTGACAATAAAAGGTTCACAGGGAGGTTAGACCAATTACAATCACATGCATCATGATCCACATGGCATCTTCCCGACGCTAAGACAATGCATAAGTAAACAAAGAGTTAAAAAATTGAGGTTTTAAAAAAAGAGGATGTCAGTGATCTGAATCCTCGAGTTTCTATACAGCTGCCAAATGGCATTGAAACGCGTAAATGACGGATTTAATGTGGGAAAAAATGATATACATAAGAATGATAAGGTGTCGCATTTAATAAACTGCTCTTACCTCAGTGGATGGCCTCCTCCTGTCAGGGAGCACTAGAGTGTTGGCATGGCTGCCCGGGACTATAGTAGATCCTATACTCATCCTGGGTCCCACTAACATGTAGCGTTTGTCTCCAGATCTGTACTGGATGCTGTGACACAGTGTGCCGTCATAGTTAGTCTCTTGCAGATATTTGGAGGTATAGTCTGTGGATTTGGAGCACTGCATTGCAATCAGCACGATGATGCTGATGATAAAAAGAGCAGAGACTGAGGCCAAAGTGATCATGAGATAAAAAGTGACATTAGTCTCCTCATCATCGTTTGTGGCACTTTTGACATCAGAGGCAGCAAAAGCCTCTTTGGGCTCCACCACTTTGACAATGACAGTAGCTGTAGCTGAGAGGGAGACGTTGCCATTGT
>RPOG01005928.1:0-13962 GCA_008086565.1 Thalassoma bifasciatum
ATTTAATTTTTGGTGCAGAGCTACCAACTAAAACCCCAACAGAGGGATTGCTCATGCATAATAGATATCTAAGAAGAAATAATAAGGATGATATTGATGCCTCAATAAACCAAGAACCACTCTGTGCGGCTAAACACCCTGATTCTGCTGTGATCCAGTGAACACATCACTCTAAGTGCAACCTTGTGTTCTCCATGTTGTCCGCTCTTGTTTTGGGCATCCCGTCTTTGTCCCAGGCCAGTCTGTGTGTGTATGTGTTTGTGTGCGAGTGTGTTTGTGTGTGTTGAGAGCATCTGGCCTGCCTCCAGCCTCTAACAGCTCTTTTGTCTCCCCCCCGGGGCTTGTGGCACTGCCACTCTAACGCCAGCTCTGCTTTTAAGAAGGGATTTGTAACACTCACTCAGGGGGTCAATGTGTCAGTAAACTACCACTGCATGCTCTCACTCTTTGCCAGCAATCTTTTCATTTTTTTTTTGCAAAGTGGGCATGTTTCCATCGCCCACCCCCACTCTCATTTTGCTGCTGCATCATGCAAAATTCATCCCTCTTCTTCATCATGGCTGTGACTCCCTGGCGCCTTGATGAAGGCAGAGGTGTTTGCGGTCGTCCTCTCTCCCTCCTAGTTGCTCGTCACCGACTCGCTGCTCTCCAGAATGGCAGCGGTGCTCGGCTTGTCACCGAGCGGAGGCTGCTAAGAGCGCGGCAGGGTGACCGCGTGACACGGCGGCTCAGGAGCAACCTGTCATTGTGTTTACACACGTGTGTGTGCTTGTGTTTGTACAGTGAGTCACTTTGTGTACGTTTGGAGGAGAGAGATGGAGGAGGAGGAGGAGGTTTGCAGCTCTGACACAGATTCAAAGACAGACTCGGAGGGAAAACGGATGCTGCATTCAGATTTTCAAAGTAGGTTAGTGGTGCAGCGCTCAGCCCAGCTGTGTGTACCTCATAGTCTCTGCTTCCACTCTATCACTTGTGGAGGCGTGTGTGTGTGTGTGTATAAATGTGAGTGTGTGCATCTCTTTATATGGTGTGCGCGGAGAGGATTAGTGAGCCTTCTCCATGGGAAGACAAATGGAGTAGATCAAGTGGGGAGGGATATGGATGACAGTTAGTGGATTATAGGTCAGGGGCGAGGGCTGCTCACTGTCACTTCACTACTGGAGTTACACACTCCACTCACACACACATACACTCACACAGAGGATAAAAACAGGATTCAATCATAGAAAAAAGGCGGCCCTGAAAACAAAAAGGAGATAACCTTAGTTGTGTTTTCAATTTCTGACACTGGAACCATCCATCGTGCCATTTATACACAGTCTGGCCAAAAAAAAGTGTCCACCTGGATTTAACTAAACAAACAGGTACAAGCCTCCTATTGGATAATTACTGCATGGCTGATTATCTTTCAGGTGAAAACAAGTTATTTAACCCGAGCTGATGAAATGAGTAGCTTCTCATTTCTAAAACAACCATGAAGAAAGACACATCCTGTGGTTGTGGAAAACATGGAAGGAGATTGCAGAAACTACTAAAATAAAGTTAAGAACTGTCCAAAGCATCATTAAAAACTAGCAGGATAGTGGGGTATCATTGTCTCACCTGTGATCACTTGAATGTTTGGCGAAATCAAATCAAAGCAAAACTACAGTAGAACTCAGGGGTATATTTAATAGTGAAAGTAAGAGCATTTCCACATGCACAATGCAAAGGAAACTCAAGGGATTGGGATTGAACAGCTGTGTAGTTTTAAGAAAACCACAAATCAGTAAGGCTAACTGAAGAAAAAGGCTTTAATTTGTTTGGGAGCATTAAAATTGAACTTTGGAGGAATGGAAGAAGGTCATGTGGTCTAAAAAAATCCAGATTTACCTTTTTCCAGAGTGATGGGCGCATCAGGGTAAGAAGAATCGCAGGTGAAGTGGTGCACTCTCCCATCATCAATACAAGATTTTTGGGAAACATTCATGCAACACTGAATAGAAGTAAATCTTGTTACATTGCAGAAGCTAATGGAAACAATGCCACAGGGAATGAGTGTTGTAATCAAGGCTTAAGGTGGTCCAATGAAATTTTAGAGTGTGACTGTGACCTTTTTTTTCGGCAAGGTAGTGTAGTTTAGAATCACCAGGATTTCTCCCTCTCTCTCCACGATTGTTCATTTTCGGCTCTTTTCTTTCTGCTTGAACCCAGAGTTTATGAAATTGTTTCATAGATATAATGCCCGTTGTTGCAGAAGTAACAGCTGTGGAAAATAAAAAAAGAAAAGAGACACAAACAGCTCCAGAAAAACACACAAGGGCATCAACAAACGGCTCTTTGTGCGGGGACAGAAGCAGCTCCACTCACACACAGCAGCACTTAAGATGTAACTACTGAACACACACACACACACACTTTCTCTCTCCTTGACCACATTCTCACTTCCACAACTCATAGCTCAGGATGCATCAATGTCAGAACTCCCACGGATGATTGTGTGACTTTGAGTGGGTCGTCCCCGCACATACACACTCAAAGTCACACACGGGGACACACACATATATGAAGTGGCCTCAGGGTATCTCAGAGGGAGAGTGATTTACAGCGGCTCTGGGCCACAGGTTCCTTCACACATGTATTTAATCTCTTTGTTGACCTCTGTCAGGCTGGATTTATGTCACACAGAGAGCATGTGAACTGCGGCTAACCTTAACAAAACGCTTCTGTTTTCCTGGTAGTTGGTAGTTGTCTCTTTGTATTATGTGGCCAACGGTACATGGAGTGGTTGTTTCTCTATTTATCTTCCTGTGAACAGACTAAACCGAAGCAATATGAAGTCATCATTGTGTCTCCCATGGGGAAAATGTCGGTCAGTGGTATTGAAACATCAGCAATTCTCCTTCACTGACTCTCCCAGGAGAACTGTGGTCATCAAACATCCTCAGACACTGTCAGAGGGTCATACATGTGCACAGTGTCATGGTGAAAAAAAAAAAGGTTTTCAGCATTTTTTGACAGTTTTTGGCAGGGGTGTGTCCTGATTGACCACCTCATGTTCCTCAACAATGCAACATTTTTCACTCAAACCATTGATTGGTTTGATGTAGCTTTGTTGTCAAGGGCCCATGTTGCTATAAAACAACACACATTTAGTATAAATGATAATCAGTATACAACATCAGTATCCCCTTGGTGACTGGCTCATAGGTCACATAGCCCGCCTCCCCCATTATAACATATGGGACATCAGTTAAACTGTAAAACCAAAGGGTCAGAGCTTAACGTGATAAATTATGCCCAAAAGTTAATTTTTCTGAGACTTTTATTTCTTAAATCTTTGTATCTTCTTTTTAACTCTACTTTTCTTTGTTCAAGTCAACTTTTAATCAAATACAGCGCCATAAGGTAATGCGTACATCAAAAGTTACGTTGTCTGAAATGTAACAACAAGCAAATTTTGTGAGTTTGAAGTGTAGTTTAGTAGCCGGCTACATTTAGAGCTACTTACAGCCTGGTGCTCTGAGACATGTTAGTACCGGGTAGCATTAGTGAATCCTGGTTATGTCCTACCAGTGCTCATCTACCAACTCCAACCTGACCAAGCAGAGCAAACATAACCTGGCTCTAAGTTTTATTGATAGACTTTCAGGTTTTAACAGATCACTGCAGAATAACTGCTGCATGTGGACAGGAATGAACGTAAAAACAAACAACTTAGCTTATGTTTTAGCCTTTAGAGTCTTAAGCTCGTATTTTGGCATCAAACCTGTGTTTTAGCCTTTAGCTCGTGTTTAAGCCTTTTGCTCGTGATTTAGCCCTAAGCTCATGTTTTAGCCTTTCGCTCTTATTTTAGCATTTAACTTGTGATTCAGCCTTTAGCTTGTGTTTTAGCACAGCTCGTGTTTTAGCCTTTAGCTTGTGGTTTAGTCTTTAGCCTGTGCTCTATCACTCTCCTGTTTAGCTTTCTACTGCTCTTCTGTCCCTTTTCTGTCAGTCAGCCCAGCTCCTGTTTCCACTATTATTACTAAATAAATCACCGAAAACGTTTTCAGCAGAGAAAAACACAGATGTCTCTTCTCACTGCTAAACTTCGTCAGCTGGCATGGTGTTGTCATAGAGACTTCAACTCACTGTGACTCAATCTGGTCCAGTCCAACCCTATTGGATAGCTGAGAAATAGCATTTAGAAATATCTTATTTTGGTGCTGATTATCTTATTTTAAGTTGTGGATTATGACCAGGCATGTATCTAGATATGAAATTTTTTCAAGATCACTTATAAAATCCTCACAGTCCCTTTAAAGGGGTGTCACCCAATTAAAAATTCATTTGGACACCTCGGTCAAAAAAGTCAGGATGCCTGGTCTTTGGATTGTCAATCACATTTGGTATTCATCATTTTTTTAATCAATTCTCATCCTTGTGAAGAGGAAGTGAGAGAAACCGAGTCCAATCATATCTGCCCATCGTTCATTTTCACATCTTTGTCTCAGCAGATTTTCCTCCCTGCAGTCAGACTCCCATCAGCTGTGGGCTTCAGAGGATTAGATGAAGAATTTTTGTGTTGTAATGAAATAATGAGCAGGGCTACTCCCAGCTGAAAACATCCTGGCGAGATTGCGTTCAGTAACAATACAGTTTCTAAATGTTTCCAAACATGATTCATGAAATGCTTATGAAGCCCAGCACGACAGCGTGATTAACCAGTTTTTCCATTAACTTTCCTCCATCCTGTTAATATTCTTCATGGAAAGATCTCTTTGTTGTGTTGAATTCAACCTTTAATGACTGGAAAAGAAATGACTCATTGTTTATAACCTTTTAGTTGAGATGAATGAATGTCAGAAAATATTATTCATATTTACTTCTATTTACAGAGCAACTTTATTGTTTAAAAATGATGGCCAGTTGGTGACTTTAGGCTCAATACTAATTATTTTTCAGCTCGGTTTTTGGTTTCCATGGACTCCTGAGATAAATATCTGAATCTGAGGGCCTGTGTCCACGAAACATGTTTCCAATTTCTCTATTGGCTTTATTGTTGCTTTCTTATTTTGAAAATGATATATTACAAAGAGGATATTGAGATTTTGTTGTAGCATTAGGAGCAGCTCAAGACACTTGGTATGTACCCTGATAAAAACCTTCTATGTTGTTGTCAACAAAGCTGATATTCAAATCACCTCCCCTTTAAATTTTGATTTCATTGTTGAATGGGAGAAGCAGCATTAATGAACATGGTTGTTTTTCCAAAAACAAAAGTGCACAGGCCCTTGAGATAGTGAAAGTCATGTACTAACAACAGCTCAATGTCCTTGAAATGACACTTGATAGCAGTGAGAATGAACCAAACGTTATGGTTATATATGAAGATATGACTACTTTTACATGCATACCATATTCCTGTATTAATTGGAATAATGACAACATTCTGATTGCAAAGGGGTCATGTAAACACCCTATTCTATTCGTCACCAGATTAAGCTCATTTTCTGATTATTAAAAAACAAATGAGACCTCAGATGTATGCCAACTTGAATATTGGATCAAGTAAATGTGTCAGTTGGAATAAGTTTAAAGAAATTGTTTACTTCTGCTAATGTTCAGCATGGCAAGACAATAAAAGACTTCACATTTATGGGGGCCAGGAGGAGACAAACTAATGCATTCAAACATTGAAAGAGTTGAATATCATGGACTACATAGATGGGCAAAAGCACCAAAATTGTTATGTGTATCAAATGAGTGGACGACAAACTTATAGAAGCAGGTTTTCAATATACTACTGACAAGGTGAAACATTGATTGGAAAACCCTATAAGAGCATATACTAAAGCTAAAAAACAAAAAAAATCCAACTTTTATATCCTCTAGTTCACAGACTTTGATGAAATCCTTGAACTGTTAGTGATAGCACCAGAGAATGGAGTTGACTTGGGCTTTCAACAACATGTACCTATACCTAAAGGTGAATGAAAATGCGGGATCAAGTCAAACTTTCATGAATAAGGGTTATAAATGTTACACAATACAGAGTAAAAACAAGCATTGTGAACTATTTGGTGGAAATGTCAGTTTCATGCATGCAAAAGAACACCCACTGACTACAACTTGTCATGATGCTACGACTACTACTGGCATGATTTACTCATAATATGCTGATTAACATAAATATTCCAGTAGCTGCGGAGTATGTAAACATATTTTTGGAATATTGCTTTAACCAGAATATGAACCTTAATAGGAATATATTATGCATGTAAACGTAGTCATTGATGGTTTCATGATAATGAGTTTGAATTCCCTGACCTGAAGTTTCAGGTCATTTTACTTCATTGGTCCATGACAGACGCCTCTGACATGGTTGGAATTATAACATCGTCTAAAATATACTTTTTGGAAAATCAATGGTGTTTTGCTATTTTTTGACCCACGCCGTATTGATTCTTAGTCAAAGAAATGTCAACAATGATTGGGTATTGATTGAGTATTGATTGAGTGTCATTCATATTTCCATATACAGCAGACCTTAACTTATTGACTTCAGTTATCTCAAAATTAAGATGAAATGACCACGAAATAAAGTAAAAAAATTTTTACATTATTTTATTCTTTTGCTTCCACTTGCTATTAAGATAATACATTTAACTCATGAACAACTGCAGCCTGTTTGCCAGTTTCTTCTTTTCCATTGCACATTTTTAAAGTCCTCATTCATTGCACAATTTAACTTAAATGTAATAATAATTTTTTCACCTATGTACTTAACCCCTTTTTTGTATTTTGTGATATTTAATGTTTTCTCATACCTGTTTGTACAGAGAGAGAACAGTTTAAACCAGAGTCAAATTCCTTGTTTTCTTCCTGAAGGTAATTGGCTAATAAAGGCTATTACTACTCTGATTCTAAATTTGACCATGCATTTTGTATCAGAGTATTTAAAACCTTCATTAATTATGAGAACTTGGGGATTAAAGATATAACAAGTACATTTATCTTGTTTACCCTGTTCTCTCCAACCCTATAAAATGATCCTCTTGACTTTCAACTATTAGAATCTTTTCCACTGCAGCAATGATTCAAAATTCCAAATTGATGTTTGTGCCAACTCAGCTTGCAAGATTTTAGAAAAGGACCCCTCTCCTGTGTGCAGAGGCTCTTAATCTGGAAAACCCCTTTACCCAGAACCATGAAAAGATTCATGGACTGACCTGAACCACCCACATACTTAGTGGAATAAAGGAACCCTGGCTCTAGTTTTAACTCTGTTATGAGCTTCTTTCTTCTCTCCTCCTCCTCCTTGTACACCTCTTCAGCTTCCGGCTGTTTTTGAATCACTAAAGCAGAAGCAGAGTCAGTCAGATCGTGTCCACATCTTTTTTTCCTCTCTGTCTTTGTTTATCTAGTTATTCTGCTTTGCTCATGTCTAATTTTTTGTCCAAAACCAAACATAAACAGTCTGCACTGCTGCCTCCTCTGTCTCTGTGTGACACGAATATTATTCCATTTCAACTCTGACGTACGAGCCATGTGGAGCTGGGGATTCTGCTCGTGGTTGGGGCTGAAGGCTGAAAGCAGAAAGTGAAATTAAAAGTGCTTCTCTTCAATACGTCAAAAAGCTCACGCATGCAAGCATTTAATGCTTCAATAACAAACCCAGACAAAGCCAGTGTGGAGTTGATAAGACAGCTAAATGGGAGTGTTTGGAACAAGAGTAAGGAAAGCTATGAGAGGGGAAATTACATTGGCAAAACTAGGTATGCACCAGGAATCTATCCTACAACCTGTAAAGCCCTGTTTCCACCAAGTGGTGTGGTATGGATCTGTACATTGGGGGATTGGTTAACACTGGAAAAAGTCTGATCCTCTTTGCTTTTCCACAGCCAACAGAGCCTTTCTTGGTAGGTGGTGTGTCAGCTAGATACTGATAGTTGTGTCAGCTATGTAGTAGCGTGATGGTATAGTAGCATGACCATAGACTGTCGACAGAATGGACAGCGTGGCTCCATTCTACAGTTTTGAAGCCAAAAGAACGCCTTACTGGAGCCCGATTCGGCCACCATTGTGCAGCCAGAGTCTGCGCAGCAGAGCATTTCCGGTGGAGCCGAATCTGTTGGTGTTAGAACATTGAATTTTAAGGCAGTTCTTTACATCATATTTTTACGTTGAAACACGATGTTTCATTTAACAGTGTACCAAACTGTACTGAGCCATAACAAACCTCTTGGTGGAAAAGAGGCTGTGCAGCACTGGCTTCAACCAGCTGAGCTACTGACACCTTAATTTCAAAGCAGCTGAAGGACAAACTGTCATCTAAACCATTTTAGACCTTTAATGTAACTGCCTGTTCCAGAGCTCAATGAATGCTTTTATTTTGTAGGAGTCTAAAACTTGACAGGCCTAAAGACTTTGATTGACTGGTCCTTTGTAAAGCTTTGTTTGCACATCACTGTTACTTATTCACTCATGAATTCCTGAAGTTATATCAAAACCTGGGCCCTTCAGAATTTACACGGTTGCTTCTACAACTCTGGTTGCCAAGTCAGACAAAGACGGTAGCAGGCAGGATGAGGAAGACGGGTCTCAGGAGGCGGGACGTGATGAAATCTACTTTGTAATGTTTACGTTTGAGGCCTGTCAGAAGAATTTTAGGTTGTTCTACCCTGCACTGCATGATCAGTCTGATCAGTCGTGCATGCTGGTAGAGAAAGGTGACATTGTGCGAGTGCTGTGATTATTAAAGCAATAGGAACGCTCGCTGTCATCCCTACAGATCTGACTGTGAGCACAGAAAATTCTTCAGGGCTTAGTTTGACCTCACAGAGCTTTTTCAGTAGGTATGTGTTGTGTAAAGACTGAATCTTTTGGTCTATTAGGTAATATTTAGTCTAGACAGTGTGAGATAATTAAGGACATTATATTAGAAAGATCAGAGACCAAACAAAGTATCCATCAATGTCAATCTTAGACTGTGCTGATTGGTGTAAATGCTCTAAGTCAAGTTCAGCTTCTTCTAATCATATATCTCTGCTCTCTTCTTGTGAAAAAAAAAAAAAAGGAGAAGTTCGAGCAGGATGCAGATTGAAGGATAAGATAAGATCATGTCTCTGTTTCTGCAGTCGACAGATGGTAAACAGACAGATGGCCTGATCCTTTATCAGTTGTCAGACATGCATAACTGTGTTGACATCAGTTGCAGTAAAATGCATTGAGTAAGAGTAATGCACTGTGAGGAAATGACACACAAAGTTAGACGAGCAATCATAATGAAACATCTCTGTATGTAATTGAGCAAAGATAAAAACAAGAGATCCTGCCGCTAAAACCACTTGACTAATCTGCCCGAGTATCATGACCCAACACGCTGGATAATAAACCAACCAGCGGCTGCTTTTCAATCCAAAGGGAAGAGGAAGTGTTTCTTCAGGAGTGAAATTTGGCAAACGCTTCTTCATAAATAAGTGACTGTGACTAGTGAGCTCTGTGAAGACACTGTCTGGCTTCAAGGGATTGTGTTGGAGGCTGTTTGAGGCTTTGAAGAATCAAACGGCCGTGTTGTGTTTGATGTAAGCTCTGATTTTTTTGTTGTAATCTAATTTTCATAAAGGGGGTGTTGTGGATGTCTCTTCTGAGATGAGAGCTGACAGCGAGTGACTGCTGCAGACTTTGAAAATAATAATTTCTTCGGAGCGAACAAACAGCGGAAAGAGATCCAGTTGGCAGGCCGGATCGTAAATAAAATACAAGCATGACTTTTTAAATCACATCTCTTTCTTCTGCGTTCATCCAAAAAGTCAGGAGTGAACAGTGTGTCTCTGTAGGTCGTCCAACCCTGTGCTATCAAAGGGGGTCAGATCAGAAACAGAGTAAACCTGCTACACAGCTGCTTGTCAACACTATCTTTGTTAGATTGATTAGAAGTAACAAAAGGTTCATGTTTGTCCGCCAAGACTATTTTTTTTTCTGTACTAGCATTGCCAACAACCTCGATACTAGAGCACCTCTCAACAGTATTTATGTTGCAAAGTTATGAAACGTAACCATGGGGTGCGATACCAAAATCAGCCCCTATATTCGGGCCCAATTATCTTTAAGTGTGAGCAGGTGGCAGATCAATCTTAAGCCCTTTGAACGGCACTCAAGGCTGTTGTTCACCTCCGTTGTCATGCTGCTCGACATCAAGCCGCTGTATCTCTTTAATGAAATCTTTTTAAAGCTTTTTCCTTTAGAAAGTCTACATATGTTAGTATAAATGTTCGGAAATTATGTTAATTTATCAGGATAGCCATGATAAAATCCTGTAGTGTGTGCTGGTCATTATTCTTAAATCTTGTAGTGTGTGCGTGCTTAAGATTTAAGGTAAGGTAATCAGTTGAAATTCTCCTTATGTGTGTGATACAACCTGATTTCAGAATCTTTTTTTTTTTTAAAGATATTTTTTGGGCTTTTCTGCCTTTAATCAGATAGGGGAGGACAGTGGATAGAGCAGGAAATGGGGTGAGAGAGTGGGGAGTGACATGCGGGAAACAGGCCACAGGCGGGAATCGAACCCGGGCCACCCGCTTGAGGGCAAGCCTCATGGTGCGCGGCCATATCCACTAGGCCATCTGCGCCCCGATTTCAGAATCTTATAAGATTTTTAAAACCCTGTAGTGTGAGCCAGGCTTTAGAGGTGACCGTTCAAACTTGAAATTAAGGATGCAGGATATTATCTTCACATTATCAGTATCGCCCAACCATAGTTTAAAAAAAGGAACTATCAGTTATCGACCAACACGCCAATATCTGCCAATTTCTGATGATATCTGACAATATCTAACAATATCTAACAATGTCAGGGATGTCAAAAATATTGATACTCTAAAAAGTAACAATACTGAAACACTGTATCTGGAGACAGTGCTAATTTGCCATGGCATCGATTCTTCGTTACAACCTCACGACTGCTGTTTGAAAAACAACAAAAATATGATCCCAAGTCAGAATCCTTTTATTGTCATTGCAGAGTGTACAATGAAATTGAGCAGCATTGGTGAATCACTCATAGTAAAATATGAAAATATAATGAAAAACAGAAAAAAATAACTTATAAAAGTAACGGGCAGTAGTACAAAAACAAGTCTTCAAAATATAAATAGAAAATATGTACAAAAAAGAGAATATGTATGTACAGTGTACATACATCCATCCATTTTCAATACCGTCTATCCTGCTATTCAGGGTCGCGGGTGGCTGGAGCCTATCCCAGCTGTCAATGGGCGAAAGGCGGGGTACATCTTGGATTGGTCACAGTGTATGAATTATTGCACAAGTCTTCTGGGGCTTAAAAAATAAACAGATCTGTGGCAGAGAACATCTTATGAGGATCAGCTGATGTTCATTCGAAATCATAGTTGTTTACTTGAGTAGTTTAATACCTCAAAATATTGTTCTAATTGTTGCTTCATTTGTTTGTTTTGACCTCGGACAAAGCAAAAAGGTTGTAATTGTGGCCATTTTTGTTCTTTGCAGTTTGTTTGCTATTGTTAATTTTAGATTTTTTTGAATATTTGCAAGTTAAAAGAATAATACTCCAGTAGAATAGTGTCAAATTGTGTTATAACCTACATTTGGGTTTTTTATTTTTCACTTATTTGCACTAATTATTTTATAATTGTTTAAGTATTTCATTGAATTGATTATTTATTTAGGGCTCTGTTTTTCAATTTAGGGGAATTTTTTATGCCTTTTTAATTGTTTGTCATTCATTTGTCAGGAAATAGTATCAAGTATTGAATATCTTCCTGGGTATTGATATCGAGTTTGAAAATTCGGTATTGTGACGACCCAAGCCAATATCTGCCCCGATGTAATATAACGAGCTGCTCTTTACTCGATTAAATGCCTGATCTCGGTGCTATTTCCCTGGTGTGAAGAAGATGTGCTCAGTGCAACATGTTCCCTGTGAAACTTAGTCTTCGGTGTGGTGTTATAGAGACCTTGTAGATCAGTGTGGTCCAATCAGATTTGTTCAATCCAGGGAAGTTAAGAATTAGCATAAAGAAATAACCTATATTGGAGCGCAGATGGCCTAGTGGTTAAGGTTGCGCTTAACCACTCCGCTCCATGAGGTTTGTCGCCGGCAGCCCAGACCCAAACTATGGCCACTTTCCCGCATGTCACTCCCCACTCTTACCCTGTTTCCAACTCTATCCACTGTCCTCTTTCATCACATATTATTATACTAAGAGATACTATGAGACTTTATCGTGTGAATGTTTCAGCTTTTGGCAGCTTGAGTTCTTAATCCAAAGTTCTGATGTTGGTATGATGTCTCCCTCAGAGCAGATGGAGCTCTGTAGGGAATGAGACGACACACAGGTGTGTGTGTAAAGCTGGTTGGACCAGACTGGGCGGTTGCAGGAGGAGGAATGTGAGCTATTTCCAAACCTCTTCCGTCATCCGTCAGGAGACGAGACCTGTCAAAGCGGCTGTCAGAGTGTGTGTTCTGTCTTTGTGTGAGCATGCCTGAGAGCTGTGGGTAGGAGTAACGCCAAGGGGGAAAAACCATTACTAAGTCCCACACCTGCCAGCTACAACTGTGGCTTTTAGCGGGGCAAAAAAGGTGCTAAAAGGAAGCGGCAAGTCCATCGCGGAGACTGAGTCGACGCAGCTGATGGCATGTCTGTCGTCATGGGAAACGGAGAGAGGGGGAGGCGATGTGGTAGGTGTTCTGACACAAAAATTATGTATTTTATCATACGTTTGATTAGATTTAGGAGACTTCTGTTCATCGGAAGCACACTTTTCTGTAAGTTCGTGAATAAACAGCCTTGATCTGCTCTTCACAGTCTCTGACACACTAACCCAGCTTTCTTACAACACTCTTAATTCAGCCTTGTTGAACATGCTTACACACACCGCAGTCGCAGAGTGTAGGCTTGAGTGAACTTGTTGAGCACTCACTGCCCTCCTTGTTGTGTTTACTGGGTTGCCATTGTTACACAGAGACTAGCCCACAGGTCCTAATCTCTGCACACATCCCATCCATTGTTTCACAGCAGAGCCTGCTGAAAAGCAGGAAACGTTTTACCGGCTGTTTGCTGCTGCTGGTGGTGTTCTGTCACCATTTCCACCAAGAGTATCACTCTGGAAATGGACAAACAGAAAACACTGAGTGAAGCTTTTCACCAGGAGTGAGACAAAATATATTTATCTGTAGCAGTGCTGACATGACTGAGTAGTGTTAAAAAGTCTTACCAAAGGAAAATTTAGGATTTTTACTGCCAAAGATGCCCCATTTAGTGTTCACTCTTTTGGATCTGGCTTAATGACTCATTTAATTTGCTCATAATCTGGTTGTAAAATGTATAAATCACTCCTGATGGTTGCTTCTCTTTCAGTTTTTGGAGCAGTGTGATAGCTGAACAAATGCTCAAACTATGGACGGTCTGGCTGTGGGTTGGACGGTCAGATGGATATCTGGCTTTCCCAAAAATTTGGCTTACTTTAACTGTTCTGCTACCAAATCTGAAAGTGAGCTGCTGGTGTGATATTTATGTCATACTGCTCTGGGTTTATATTAGATATACTATTAGATCTGTCTTGTTTCTGCTTTTTCTGCCAGTTTTAAAACAATGCATTTTAAATAACAAAGCATGTTTTCAGTTAGGGCTGAATGATTTAAGAAAAAAATCAAATTGATTTTTCTAGCAGATATTGCGATTTCAATTCCATTCATGATTTTCTTGAAATCAAGCTTCAGTGAAGTATTCACAGTGTACATTAACATTTACAAACTTGGTAGAAAGTTACATCAAACCATTGAAACATCAAAAGCTTTTACTGTAACGCAGGGATGAAAACTGAAGGTAAGCATTGATTCTAAATTTTAGATAAAAAGGTTGATATTTAAAGATAAAAAGTGGAAATCTGAGAAATAGAGACAAAATTCTGAGACCATAAGTCAATATTTTGAGAATAAAAAAAAAAAGGGGGGGG